>CM069169.1:16578967-16678967 GCA_035221665.1 Okamejei kenojei | reverse complement strand
TTGTTCTCGTATTTAGTTTTTACACTGTTGCTCTCTCTCTGTATGTCTTTTTCTCTTTTCCATTTTTATCTCATTTCCATTTTCCTATTTTTAATAATATTAATCTGTATTATCATTTTTAACCAAAAGCCCTACTAGGGACAAGTGTTGCGAATTAGCTTTGGCTAAAAACACTATGGTGCATACATCAGATGACTGGTTCAAGTGTATCTATGTTTTTGTATCTGTCCCTATTTAAATAAACCTTAAGAAACCTTCTCACCCAGAGAGTTGTGAATCTGTGGTATTCTCTGCCACAGAAGGCAGTGGAGGCCAATTCACTGGATGTTTTCAAGAGAGAGTTAGATTTAGCTCTCAGGGCTAACGGAATCGAGGGATATGGGGAGAAAGCAGGAGTGGGTTAAGGGCCTGTCCCACTTTCACAACCTAATTCACGACCTTTTTTACTCTTGGACATAGAAACATAGAAACATGGACATTTTTCATCATGCTAGAAAAAACGCCCCGACCTACTTGATGCCAGGCGTACCTACGACTGGCTTCACAACGTCCTACGACCTTGTGACGACCACGCTGCGAGTACGAGTCAAGGGCAAACTCAGCAGAGGTTGTGAATTAAGTCGTGAAAGTGGACAGGCCTTTTACTGATTTTGGATGATCAGCCATGATCATATTGAGTCAAGAGTGTTTGATTGTCATACGTCACGGATGGGGCAATGAAATTCTTACTTGCTGCAGCACAACAGAATATGTGAATATGTAAACATTGTATAAAACTGGGGAAGAGGAAAAAAAAAGAAAAAAGTTCAGTAAATAACAAATAATAATATAGTCTTTTGTAGTCCAGAGCTCAGAGCTTGTTTGGTGTTGTGTTTAATAGCCTGATGGCTGTGGGGAAGTAGCTGTTCCTGAACCCGGCGGTGTTGGCTCGAAGGGCCGAATGGCCTACTCCTACACCTATTTTTCTATGTTTCTGTGTTTCTAATAGCTAGAGTGTCCACACACCATCACTGACTGTAACTTAAACCCTATTCACTGACATGAATATGGGGCATTTCTGAAATGGTGATAAGCCTCTTCACAAATGACATTTCTTCCGATTGTACATATTGTCATTCTCAGACAGTTTTACAACAATCTCTGAAAAGAACCAACATTCATGTCACATGTGTCTAGGTCACTCACTCAGTATACTCCATAATGCAGCTGCTAGTTGTAACAAAGATGCCACAACAAAAATGAGGATGGTGCTCAGGAAGAATAATCTTATCTTCCACTGAGTTTAGTCCAGCGGACTTTATTGTCAAGTGAGCTGAGGCAGTGCACAGCCTTTTTTTATCTGCGTGCTGGTTTAGTTTAGAGAAACAGGCCCTTCGGCCCACCGAGTCCGTGCCGACCAGCGATCCCCCGCACACTAACACCGTCCTACACACACTAGGGACAATTTGCACGTACACGCCTGCGCGTCTTTGGAGTGTGGGAGGAAACCGGAGCACCCGGAGAAGACCCACGCGGTCACGGGGAGAACGTACAAACTGCGTACAGACAAGCGCCCGTGGCCGGGATCGAACCCGCGCTGCAAGCGCTGTAAGGCAGCGAGTCCACCGCTGGCCACCGTGCCGCCCGGCAGTTATCCTGCCAGCGGGAAGACGATACATGATGACAATAAAGTCTTCCACAGCGCACAGATACAGGATGAAGGGAATAATGTTTAGTGCACGGTACAGTCCAGTTAAGTCCGATTAAAGAGAGTCTGAGCGTCTCCGAGGAGATGGGTGGTAGGTTAGGACCGCTCTCTAGTTTGTGATAGGATGGTTCAGTTGCCTGATAACAGCTGGGAACTTTTGCATGAAGGCTTAACATTTACCACTAAACATTCTACATCATTTAAATATCATCGTGTTTTGCGGATTGAGATGAAAACTCCACATTATTTGGCCGAATGCCAGAGTATGAATGACTGCTTGGCATTAACTGCCTAGAACCCTCCCCGCCCGCTCACCTGTTTCATAGAACAGTACAGCACAGGAATGGGCCCTTCAGCCCACAATGTCTGTGCTAGCCACATCACGGACAGAGATAGTGAGTAGCTGTGGCCCAACCACCAATCTGCGTGAGACAAGGCGTAGGAAAGAACTGCAGATGCTAGTTTAAATCAAAGATGGACACAAAGTGCTGGAGTAACTTAGCAGGACAGGCAGCATCTCTGGAGAGAAGGAATGGGTGGCGTTTCGGGACGAGACCCTTCTTCACACTTTGTGATAACCCAGGCTGCTGACCTGAAAAGGGAACTTTGGGAATGGAAGATATGCGGATGGAAAAGATGAATAAAAGTCCCGCACAGACAGCCCTTCCAGGTTAGACACAGGTTCACTTGCACCTCCTCCAACCTCATCTACTGTATCCGTTGTTCGAGATGTGGACTCTTATGCATCAGCGAGACCAAGCGCAGACTGGGCGATTGTTTCACTGAACGCCTCCACTCAGCCCGTGTGAACCTGATCTCCCGGTTGCTAAACACTTTAATTCTCCTTCCCATTCCCTCACTGACCTTCCTGTCCTCGGTCTCCTCCATTGTCAGAGTGAGGATAAACGCAAATTGGAGGAACAGCATTTCATCTTTGTCCTGGGTAGCTTACAGCCCAGTGGTATGAATGTTGATCTCTCGAACATCAGGTAACCCCGGCATTCCCTCTCTCTCCATCCCTCCCCCACCCAAGTCCCACCAGCTTCTCGTTCTCACCCAACAAACAGCTGACAATGGCCTGTTTCCTTTATCATCGTTACTTTTTTGCAGATCTTTCATTCATTGTTCTTTATCTCTCCACATCACCGTCTATATCTCTCCTTTCCCTTTTCCCTAACCAGTGTGAAGAAGGGTCTCGACCCAAAACGTCACCCATTCCTTCTCTCCAGAGATGCTGCCTGTCCCGCTGAGTTACTCCAGCGTTTAGTGTCTATCTTCGGTACAGATCATCCAGTCCTCCAGAGCTGCTGCCTGCGAGTCACTGCAGCACTTTGCGTTTTACACATCTGCTCAAGAATCTGTTTACATTGTTTATACAAAAAGCTGAGTGGAAATAAGGACATTCAGTCTCGGGTGAGGCTAGTCGCAAGCTCCAACGCCGCAGAAGGTTTGGCCAGCCCCGACGCGAGGTTCGATCGCCTGGCGTGGGGAAGCTGACGCTCCCCTGGTGCGGGAGCTGAACACCTCGACCCGGAGGGCCCGAACGGCGCCGGCTACGGGAGTCAAGACCGCCCCGTCAACGGAGGGGGCGCGAGGCCCCGGACTGAGGAGGAACATAAGGAAGGATTGAACTTTATTTTGCCTTCCATCACAGTGAGAAATGTGTAGGAGTCACTGCGGTGGATGTTGATGTTAAAATGTGTTTTTGAAGTGATCTGTTGCTTTTTATTGTACGACTGGCCTGGCCAATGTAATTCCTCGTATGTTGCAAAACACACTTGGTGAACAAAGTGCGATTCTGATTCCAAAAAGACAAGGATCCAGCATCTAATGCAGCCCAAACTGAATGTAATGTGTTATAATATCTCCAGGGCTGCAACTTATATTAGTGAATGTAACCAGGCCTTATCGATCTCCTCCCACAACTCTGCTCTTTTGAGAACACTAATACGTTGTGAAATGTTCCAAATGGACTTTAAGAACATTAAATAAGGGAATATCCAATATGAAAAAGAACCATTACCAGAACTCAATTATCACCATGCTTTTCCAATTGTAGCTTATTATAGTGAATCATTGTAACATCATATTTATTTCCTTTCTTTATGGCTATTTATCCCATTATATGTGGTGATAGTGAGCTTAGTGCTTGCTGTGTTGGGCTCTGCAAAGTGGGAAGGTCTTTACTTGGTAAGAATGTTTAAGAAGGAACTGCAGATGCTGGAAAATCGAAGGTGGACAAAAATGCTGGGGAAACTCAGCGGGTGAGGCAGCATCTATGGAGCGAAGGAAATAGGCGACGTTTCGGGAAGGAAATAGGTAACGTTTCGGGTCGAGACCCTTGGGTCTCGACCTGAAACGTTGCCTATTTCCTTCGCTCCATAGATGGTGCCTCACCCGCTGAGTTTCTCCAGAGTTTTTGTCTACCTAATGTGTAAGAATGTTCTCTCGTGTGATTACAGCTCACTAATGCTTGTGTGAGGGGCGGGAGATTGCAACCTTCACGTGGTCCGCTCTGTTTCGACGGATGCAATCAACCCGGCGTGCACAATCAAATAAGATCAAATAGAACAAGTTGTCCGACAACTTTATGCCGTGCACGCCATACGCAAGGAGAAGAAGATGCTTGTGTGTGGTTCCGTGTCGTTTAGTTTAGAGATACAGCGCAGAAACAGGCCCTTCGGCCCACCGTGTCCGCACCGACCCTCAATCACCTCGCACGTTAACACTATCCTACATAAACTAGCGACAATTTACACCTATACCAAGCCAATTGACCTAAAAACCTGTACGCCTTTGGGGGGTGGGAGGAAACCGAAGATCTCGGAGACAACCCACGCAGGTCACGGGGAGAACGTACAAACTCCGTACAGACGGCACCCGTAGTGGGGATCGAACCCGGGTCTCCGGCGCTGCGAGCGCTGTCAGGCAGCGACTCCACCGCTGACTCCTCAGTTAAGGTGCAGTGTATGCGTTAATAGTGGAACAACATCCTCATATTGGATAGTCAGAGGGCGGTGAATCTGTGGAATTCTTTCTCTCAACAGCTAAGTCGGGAATGGGATAACACAGAACCAGTGTGAACGGATGATCAATGTTTGATGTGAACTAAGTGGGCTGAGGGATGAGCGTTTGCCTGCGCTGGGCTTGTACCCGCTGGAGTTTCGATGAATGAGGGGGGACCTCATTGAAACGTACAGAACAGTGAAAGGCCTGGATAGAGTGGATGTGGACAGGATGTTTCCACTAGTGGGAGAGTCTAGGACTAGAGATCACAGCCTCAGAATTCAAGGACGCTCGTTTGGGAAGGAGATGAGGAGGAATTTCTTCAGTCAGAGGGCGGTGAATCTGTGGAACTCATTGCCACAGAGGGCTGTGGAGGCCAAGTCAATGGATATTTTTAAGGCAGAGACGGATAGATTCTTGATTAGTACGGGTGTCAGGGGTTATGGGGAGAAGGCAGGAGAATGGGGTTAGGAGGGAGGGATAGATCAGCCATGATTGAATGGCGGTGTAGACTTGATGGGCCGAATGGCCTAATTCTGCTCCTATCACTTAGGAGCTTAGAACAAATCATAGAAATTGAAAATATCAGAAGACATGTGTAGGAAGGAACTGTCAATGCTGATTTCAACTGAAGATAGACACAAAAAAAAGTCTGAAGAAGGGTCTCGACCCGAAGCAGCACCTGTTCCTTTTCTGGTGCTGTGAGGCAGCGACTGCCGCTGCACCACTCTCATTAATTTACTTTCTTTTTCTTTCTTTTTTTTTTACTTCCAATCTTTCCTTTTTTTAGGGCGGCACAGATGCGCCGCGGGTAGTGCTGATACCTTACGGGAGCGCCCAGAGACCCAGGTTCGATCCTGACCTCCGAGGCTGACTGTACGGCATTTGTACGTTCTCCTGCGACCGTGTGGGTTTCCTGCGGGTGCTCCGGGTTCCTGCGACATCCCAAAGACTTGCGGGTTTTGTAGGTTAACTGGCATCTTTAAATTGACAATAATAGGTAGAAAAAAAGAGGGGAAAAAACCCAAAAAGAGAGAAAATAAATGAGATGACAATGAACTAGTTTGAACGGGTGATCGATGGTCAGCATGGACACCGTGGGCCGAAGGGCCTCTGTTTCCATGCTGTAAGTATAGAAACATAGAAAATAGGTGCAGGAGTAGGCCATTCGGCCCTTCGAGCCTGCACCGCCTTTCAATATGATCACGGCCGATCATCCAACTCAGTATCCTGTACCTGCCTTCTCTCCATACCCCCTGATCCCTTTAGCCACAAGGGCCACATCTAACTCCCTCTTAAATATAGCCAATGAACTGGCCTCAACTACCTTCTGTGGCAGAGAATTCCACAGATTCACCACTCTCTGTGTGAAAAATGATTTTCTCATCTCGGTCCTAAAAGACTTCCCCCTTGTCCTTCTCTTGTACCGTCTCTATCTCGTACCGTACAACCTTGTCTCGTACAGGAAGCAAGATTGGGAGTGGAGACTTTGCCACCCATCCAAGCCTTTAAGATTATTTTTGCCATTTTTAAATGGCTTCCAATAGAAACATTAAAAAACGATTATAATTTCTGTAAATCATTAAAACAAAAAGTAAAAGGAGAAAGGTAAGGCATTAAAAATACATTAAAACACAAAGAATAATTTTAAAAACATTGCCTCTACAATTCAATACAATCATTTGATAATAGGCTGTTTAACCAGCCACTAATCTCTGGGCTGGCAGTCGCTTTTCAGATCGTTTCATCCATCGCCAGACCTGCCTGGACCAGCATCACACACACGTTATAGGAGTAAAATTAGGCCATTCGGCCCTTCGAGTCCACTCCGCCATTCAATCATCACTGGTCTCTGCCTCCTAATCCCATTTTCCTGCCTTCTCCCCATAACGATCGACACCCGTTCTAATCAAGAATTTGTCTCTCTCTGCCTTAAAAATATCCACTGACTTGGCCTCCACAGCCCTCTGTGGCAATGAGTTCCACTGATTAACTTCCCTCTGACTAAAGGAGTTTCTCCTCACCTCCTTTCTAAAAGAGCGCCCTTTAATTCTGAGGCAGTGACCTCTGGTCCTAGACTCTCCCACCAGTGGAAACATCCTCTCCACATCCACTCTGTCTATGGCTTTCATTATTCTGTAAGTTTCAATGAGGTCCCCCCTCAACCGTCTAAACTCCAGCGAAATGTATGAGAGAGGTGAAATATGAATCAGGAACAGTGTGTCTCTCTCAAGTCTCGCTCATTCTCCGCACTTACTTCTCTGGACGTAGCCGAGATGTAACCAAAGGAACATTGGGAAAAAGGGGAACCTCAGCCAACTTGGAGTCAAAGAGTTAAACAACATGGAAACAAGCCCAACTGAGTCTACCATTACCAACCATTGACCTATGTTAGTTATCCCTGTTTCTCACCCACAGGCAAGAGAATGGGGTTAGAAGGGAGAGATAGATCAGCCATGATTGAATGGCGGAGTAGACTTGATGGGCCAAATGGCCTAATTCTGGTCCTATCACTTATGACCACTCCCGACTCAGGGACAATTTACAGAGGGCCATTTAACCTACAAACCTTTGTAGAAGGAACTGCAGATGCTGGTTTACACCGAAGATAGACACAAAATGCTGGTCAGGCAGCATCTCTGGAGAGAAGGAATGGGTGGTGTTTCGGGCTGAGACCCTTCTTCAAACTGAGAGTCAGGGGAGAGGGAGACACAGAGATATGGAAGGACAAGGTGTGAAGGCAAGAGATCAAAGGGGATGTTGATCAAGGACAATGTAGAATAGATCATTGTTAGCTAGGGGAAGGTGACAACGAGGCGTACAGAAGTTAGAGAAGTCCATGTTCATACCGCTGGGGTGTAAACTGGCCACGTTTTTGTTGGGCCTCACTCTGACAGTGGAGGCAGCCCAGGACAGAAAGGTCCATGTGGGAATGGGAGGGGGAGTGGAAGTCTTTGGCAGGTTTAGGGGGACTGAGCGGCAGTGTTCAGCGAAACAATCGCCGAGCCTACGTTTGGTGTACTGGAGTGATGGAATATGGGGGGGTGGTGGTGGTGGTGGTGGTGGTGGTGTGTGTGTGTGTGTGTGTGTGTGTGTGTGTGTGTGCGTCTGTGTCTGTGACTGTGTCTGTGTGTGTGTGTGCACACACATATATATACACACACACATATATATATATATATATATATACACACACACACACACATATATATATATATATATATACACATACATGCATATATACACACACACATACATACAGATATATAGATACACACACACACACACACACATAGGGATTGTTTGGTTCCTGGAGTCTTTAAGCCTTTTAACTCCCTTAACTTCAAACATAAATCTCTAGATCGCTGCCATCAAATGTTTACACAAAAACAGATTTCATTTATAAAAGATGCATTTAATCACTTCATCGAACTAACTGGTTTCATCAATGGAAGGAAATTAGATTGTGGACCAAACTTCACAATTCAATCAACGCTTTAACAGCGAGCTGCTCCAATACAATAAACCATGAAGAAATACCTAAAATTGAGTTTATTTAAAAAATTGATTACTAAAATTGAAGTTCGCACTCGATACTCATCTTGGATATATTGGAGGTAGACACAACGTGCTGGAGTAACTCAGTGGGTCAGGCAGCATCTCTGGAGAGAAGGAATAGGTGACGTTTCAGGCAGACCCTTCTTCACTCTCGACCTGAAACGTCATCATCCCCTTTGATCTCTCGTCTTCACACCTTGTCCTTCCATATCTCCGTGTCTCCCGCTCCCCTGACTCTCGACCCGAAATGTCACCCATTCCTTCTCTCCAGAGATGCTGCCTGACCCGCTGAGGTACTCCAGCCTTTTGTGTCTCTCTTCGGTTTAAACCAGCATCTGCAGTTCCTCCTTACACATGGAAATACTGGAGTCAACTTTTCAATTATTAATTCATGAAGCTAGGCGATAAATATTGAAGCAACGATCACTTTCTTCTGTAAGTCACAGTTTGCTACCTGATTCATGGCAGGCAGTGGGCCTTCATGTACAAAACGTGGAGAGATGAATTATAAATAAGAAAGTAAACTGATCAATAAAATCAATGCAACTTGTCATTCACTCTCGCCCAGTTCGGACCCCCAAGCGGCAACAAGCATTTGCTTTCCTAATTGTTGTTTTCAAGAGAAATGGTATTTAATTAAACAGAAACATGTAAAAATTAAAACTCCAGGCATCCCTGTACGTAAAAGATCAAGGATGTGTCACACCCTGGCCACTCCCTCTTCTCCCCTCTCCCATCGGGTAAAAGGTACAGAAGTGTGAAAACGCTCACCTCCAGATTCAGGGGCAGTTTCTTCCCAGCTGTTATCAGGCAACTGAATCATCCCACCACAAACAGAGAATAGTCCTGAACTATTATCTACCTCCTTGGTGACCCTCAGACTACTTTGATCGGACTTTGCTGGCTATACCTTGCACTATTCCCTTATCATAGATCAGTACTCTGCAAATGGAAACATAGAAACATAGAAACAGGAGTAGGCGAGCCTGCACCGCCATTCAATATGTATCATGTATCATCCAACTCAGTATCCTGTTCCTGCCTTCTCTCCATACCCCCTGACTTAGCCACAAGGGCCATCGCACGCAACAAAAGCTTTTGTGTTGAAAAAGTCACTGTACATGTATTGTCTCAGTAGACGTGACAATAAACTAAACTGAACTGCCCTAATTAGTAGTGAACAATGCCCTTTACTGATTCACAATCTACATAACCATAATCTACTAGTTCCTTCCTAAGGCACAAAGTATTAATTTAGGGTTTATGGTTTTCCGAGGTACAGTGAAAAAGCTTCTGTTACCAGTCCGAAGAAGGGTCTCCACCCGAATCACATCTATCCATATTCTCAGAGATGCTGCCTGACCCACTGAGTTAATCCCACACTTTGTGTCTTTTTTTCCTGAACTGGCACCTGCAGTTACTTGTGCCTTCAACAGTTATATGTTAATTCCTATCGACTAATATAAAGCACAGACTTTTAGCATTTAGTCAGTTAGTTTAGCTTCTTGTCACGCGTACCGAGGTACAGTGAAAAGCTTTAGTTGTGTGCTAACCAGCCAGGGGAAACACAATACATGATTACAATCGGGATAGTCACACTGTACAGACGTGTGATAAGGGAATAATGTTTAGTGCAAGATAAAAACATAGAAACATAGACAATAGGTGCAGGAGGAGGCCATTCAGCCCTTCGAGCCAGCACCACCATTCATTGTGAGCATGGCTGATCGTCCGCTATCAATAACCCGTGCCTGCCTTCTCCCCATATCCCTTGATTCCACTAGCCCCTAGAGCTCTATCTAACTCTCTCTTAAATCCATCCAGTGACTTGGCCTCCACTGCCCTCTGTGGCAGGGAATTTCATAATTTCACAACTCTCTGGGTGAAAAAGTTTTTTCGCACCTCAGTCTTAAATGCCCTCCCCTTTATTCTAAGACCGTGGCCCCTGGTTCTGGACTCGCCCAACATTGGGAACATTTTTCCTGCATCTAGCTTGTCCAGTTCTTTTATAATTGTATATGTTTCTATAAGATCCCCCCCTTGGTTTCGGCCCGAAACGCTGCAAATTACCTCCAGCATTTCTCCAGCATTTTTGTCTACCTTCTAATTTAAGAGCACATATTTGAAAGCAACCAGGGCTGGATTTCGCTCTGTGGATCAATAACTCAGTGAACTGCATCATAAATAATAGACAAGGGGTCTTGGAGATCTTTTCCGAGCGTTAGCATTGACCTGAAGTGGCTAAGGATTCCCCATCAAGTGTATCCTTGGCACGATCCTTCATTGTAGTTCTACCTTCAAAACAATCCATAAAACAGCAAGACATGGTGGAAGGTGAACTTAAACGTAGTGTTTGCAGTGGCCAAAGGTAAAGCTATTAATCCTCCTAATCTGCGTGCAGCCCACAGTGACATAGTCACAGAGTGATACAGTGTGGAAACAGGCCCTTCGGCCCAACTTGCCCACTCTAGCCAACATGTCCCAGCTACACTAGTCCCACCTGCCTGTGTTTGGTCCATATCCCTCCAACCCCGTCCTATCCATGTACCTGTCTAACTGTTTCTTAAACGTTGGGATAGTCCCAGCCTCAACTACCTCCTCTGGCAGCTCGTCCCATGCACCCACCACCCTTTGTGTGATAAAGTTACCCCTCAGGTTCCTATTCAATCTTTTCCCCTTCACCTTAAACCCATGTCCTCTGGTCCTCGATTCCCCTACTCTGGGCAAGAGACTCTGTGCATCTACCCGATCTATTCCCCTCATGATTCTGATTGACAAGATTGACAACAGCCCATTTGGTTTTCCACAGGGTAAAATCCCGCTGAGTGCCGACTGACTCTCATAAAGTTTGGCGAGACCTTTGCAAGTTGAATCTCACCCCGAAAGTCACGGATCAAATGCCAAGGATTTAGTTCCTACTTCCATTAACATGAGATCACTGATGTTATTCACACCATCTCAGCTCCAGTTTTATACAGGCGGTTAGATTTATGAGATTTATAACACCAAGGTTGTATCTCTGTAGCTGCTATGAATACTTGCTTTTAATGTGGTCCCAACAGGTACACGCTGTGCTTTGCAATGAAGCAAACTAGTAAACCACAGCAAAGATGCCATTTTCCAATTTATAATCCCTGATGAATTTTTCAGTCAGGAGATGAGATTTTAAACACTGTTGTTTTTAAAGGTTTCACGTTTAATATGTACCCCCCCAGTGGAGGAAACATAAAGTTAAAAATTAAATCTCAAGCAGATACAACTTGAACTTCAGTGATGAGAATCTTTTTTTTTTTAATGCCACTGTATTCGGTCAGAATGCCTGCAGATCTGATGGGGAACATTTAATGAGGAACTCTCTTGATGTTTTCAAGAGATAATTAGATTTAAGGCTAGAAGAATCAGGGGATATGGGGAGAAAGCAGGAACGGGGTACTGATTTTGGATGATCAG
Source organism: Okamejei kenojei (assembly GCA_035221665.1). NCBI lineage: Eukaryota > Metazoa > Chordata > Chondrichthyes > Rajiformes > Rajidae > Okamejei > Okamejei kenojei. Next base: position 16,667,266 of record CM069169.1, on the reverse strand, counting down.
CCTTGATCATATTGAATGACGGTGTTGGCTCAAAGTTTCCCTGCCTTTCTCCCCATATCCCTTGATTCCGTTAGCCCTGAGAGCTAAATCTAACTCTTGAAAACATCCAGTGAATTGGCCTCCACTGCCTTCTGTGGCAGAGAATTCCACAGATTCACAACTCTCTGGATGAAAAAGTTTTTCCTCATCTCAGTCCTAAATGGCCTGCCCTTTATTCTTAAAAAAACTGTGACCCCTGGTTCTTGACACCCAAAACATCAGAAACATTTTTTTCCTGCATCTAGCAGGAAACTTTATATGTTTCTATAAGATTCCCTCTCATCCTTATAAATTCCAGTGAATACAAGCCCAGTCGACCCATTCTTTCACCATAAGTTAGTCCCGCCATCCCGGGAATTAACCTGGTGAACCTACGCTGCACTCCCTCAATAGCAAGAATGTCCTTCCTCAAATTAGGGGACCAGAACTGCACACCATACTCCAGGTGAGTTCTCACCAGAACCCTGTACAACTGCAGTAGGACCTCCTTGATCCAAAACTCAAATCCTCTTGCGATGACGGCCAACATGCCATTAGCTTTCTTCACTGCCTGCTGCACCTGCATGCGGAATGTAGAAACTCCGCACGTACAGGCAGATCTGGATCGAACCCGTGTCTCTGCGGCGATGAGGCAGAAACTCTACCAACTGCGACAACTGGTGGAAGCGGATGAATCCCACACGACCACAGGGAGAACGTGCAAACTCCACACAGACAGCACCTGAAGTTGGGATGGAACCTGGGTCTCTGGCGCTGCGATGCACCAGCTGCGACACTGTGCCACCGCAGTGTTTTACTACAATGTGCCAACGACTGTATGTATTAAATCAAGACACACGTTCCTGCCAGAGGTGGGATGGTGACACTGGCAGCTCAATATAGAAGCGAGAATTGGAAAAGATTGATGTTAAATGAAGGGGCGACAGCATGAAGTAAGATTATATAAATGGGAAGTGCTGACGGAAGAGTTTTTACATATTAAATATAGATTAATATATCACAGGTTGGGAATTTTTACAAAACATATTTGCAAAAAATGTGCAGAAGGAAATTGCATATTTTCACATTTGCATGGCAGAATAATAAATGATGTGTCGGATAAGCTGCTATCTGCTGGAACACATTGGAGATTGTACACATCAGCTTTCAGCTGAGCTCATTTGGTATGAAATATCCCAAATGGGAAACAATTTTTCTCATTAATTGTCTTTATATGGTTTCCCCCCCCCCCCGCCCGTCCTTTCCAGACCTCTTTTGTTACGGGTAAAAGATCCTGGAGTGACCTGGCTAGACTAATTTCGGAAAACAAATTCTAATGTAAGAGTTTAAGTAGGAACTGCAGATGCTGGAAAATCGAAGGTAGACAAAAATGCTGGAGAAACTCAACGGGTGGTGCAGCATCTACGGAGCGATGGAAATAGGCAACATAGAAATATAGAAAATAGGTGTAGGAGGAGGCCATTCGGCCCTTCGAGCCAGCACCGCCATTCATTGTGATCATGGCTGATCATCCGCTATCAATAACCCGTGCCTGCCTTCTCCCCATATCCCTTGACTCCACTAGCCCCTAGAGCTCTATCCAACTCTCTCTTAAATCCATCCAGTGATTTGGCCTCCACTGCCCTCTGTGGCAGGGAATTCCACAAATTCACAACTCTCCGGGTGAAAAAGCGTTTTCTCACCTCAGTCTTAAATGGCCTCCCCTTTATTCTAAGACTGTGGCCCCTGGTTCTGGACTCGCCCAACATTGGGAAAATTTTTCCTGCATCAAGCTTTTCAAGTCCTTTTATAATTTGATATGTTTCTATAAGATCCCACCCTTGGTTTCGGCCCGAAACGTTGCCTATTACAAGCATTTCTCCAGCATTTTTGTCTACCTAATTTAAGAGCACATTTTTGAAAGCAACCAGGGCTGGATTTCGCTCTGTGGATGAATAACTCAGTGAACTGCATCATAAATAATAGACAAGGGGTCTTGGAGATCTTTTCCGAGCGTTAGCATTGACCTGAAGTGGCTAAGGATTCCCCATCAAGTGTATCCTTGGCACGATCTTAGGATGAGAAGGTGAATTGATTTTGTGAAAGAAAATTCAGGTGAGTTCAAGGCCACAAAATGTCATCCAGTGGGAATGAATATTAATACAGCCTGGCGTGATTCATACAAGAGATGGAGTTTTGTCATGAAATACAAAAGCTAATCGCCGATAGTTACTAACGTTTGTTTTAGCCAGGCTAGTGTTTGCATTCAAATTCAAATTTACTTCAAGAATTAGAATTGTTTTAGATTCCGCTCTCTTAGGGCTAATGGAATCAAGGGATGTTGGGGGAAAAAGTAGAAACAAGGTACCGATTTTGGATGATCAGCCATGATCATATTGAATGGCGGTGCTAGCTCGAATGGCCGAATGGCCTACTCCTGCATCAACATAAACGTACAGGTTTGTAGGTTATAAGTTAATATAAATGTAAATCGTCCCTAGTGTGCGTGGGGATCGCTGGTCGGTGTGGACTCGGTGGGCCGAAGGGCCTGTTTATGCGCTGTATCTCTAAACTGAACTACATTTTCTATGTTTCTATGACTCAATTTGGAAGGGCTTTTTTGAGCAAACTTTATTCAGGGAGACATGGAATGTTGGAGGTCCCGAAATATCACTCATTCCTTCTCTCCAGAGATGCTGCCTGTCCCAGCCGAGTAATTCCAGCATTTTGTGGTGTTTGAGACATTTAATTACATTACATGTGCTCTGTGGAAACACATCGTTTAGCCCAACATCCTGCTGCTTCTACGCATTACCTGCTTTTCAGCTCTGCTTGGCCAGGCCGACCTCTATGAGACTCTTTGCCACAGAAAGCTGTGCAGGCCAAGTGGATATTTTTAAGGCAGAGATAGATAGATTCTCGATTAGTACGGGTGTCAGGGATTATGGGGAGAAGGCAGGAGAATGGGGTTAGGAGGGAGAGATAGATCAGCCATGATTGAATGGCGGAACAGATTTGATGGGCCGAATGGCCCGATTCTGCTCCTATCACTTGTGACCTTATGAGCCTGCAACACTGTCAGGACAACAGGCCTCCATTGTCAAAGTATCCTTTATTGTCATTCACAGCTTTCTGTCTGAACAAAAGTTCATGCCTTGCAGTCACACATACAGTAAAAGACAAAACACAATGAACACAGATTTAACATCCACCACAGCAAGTTCACCAGGCACCTCCTCACTGTGATGGAAGGCAAAAGTCTTAAGTCTTTGTCTCTTCCCTCCTTGCTCTGCCTCCGCGCTGAGGCGATCCAGGCCTCCGATGTTGTGACCCCACCGGGTGATGGTAAGTCCCGTGCTCCGCGAACGGGCCAGTTTAAACTCCGCGGCCCGGGTTGGTTGAAGCTGCCGCCCTCCAGTCCAGCGGACGAAGCTGTTGCCGCGGGAGCTCCGGAAAAACAGGTCACCAACCTGTGACCTGCGAGCTCCCGACGATGACCTCCGGGGTCAGGCCGTCACCGCCGGAACAGCTCCAAGTCGGGTCCGTCGCCGGAACGCTGCCACAGCTCTGAGGCTGCCAGCTCCGCCATTAGGCCTCAGCTCAGACGGAGACGGGGGACACAACAAGAAAATGTCGCAGCCCCCCGAAGGAAGAGACTAAAACCATGTTTCTCTCACCCCAACCCCCACACATTCACAACCTAATAAACTAAAACTGTCAAGTCAAGTCACTTTTATTTCTATAAGCACATTTAAAAAACAACTCTCGTTGGCCAAAGTGCTTTACATTGGTGGGGGTACTAACGTTATACAACATTCATGATCAGATCTACTGTAGTGGAGGCAGTCAGAACCTGCTTCCCCAGGGTGGAAGTCGCCAACATTCGAGGGCACAGCTATAAGGTGAGAGGGGGCAAGTTTAATGGAGATGTGTGGGGAGCGTTTTTTTACACAGAGGGTGGTGGGTGCCTGGAACGCGCTGCCAGGGGTAGTGGTGGAGGCAGATTCAATAGAGGCGTTTAAGAGGCTTTTAGACAGGCACATGGAAGTGCAGTGATATCTATAATGTACAGGGAGATGCGGTCTGTCCAACTTTTGCATCATGTTCAGCATTAATATTGAGGGCCGAATGGCCCGTTTCTGTGCTGTACTGTTCTATATATTGTTCTGTAGAGGGGCTGAAAGGCATAATCTTGCCCCAAATTTGTTTCCTTGTTCGTTCCTCGGTTCAATCCATAGCATTGTGGGACCACATTTGTGGCGAGCACGGCTTCCTCAATGGGCCGAATGGTCGCCTGCCGTGGAATAATAACACTGTGACAAGGTCGAAAAAAAGAGGTCGTCAAAACATTAAAATAAAGACCGAGACGAATATCTAGGTTGGGATGGAAACATTCGGTGGCAAACTAAGGAAAACGCATCGAGGTTGTTTCAAAGAGAAACTTAACACAAAATAAAATAAATGTGCCTTCTGATATTTTTGACTTGTCGATTGAGATTTGCAACGCTCGTTTTGATGCCCAAGACCCAATCTCAGTTGAAAGTTGTGCGCAAATGAAGAAAGTAAGTGAGAGGGAACATGAGTGATCTCTGGGAATATCTGATGCTCAGATGGTATCTTTGAAGTTTTATTTGAGTTGGTTGTCTCTTCGGAGAGATTGAGTGCAGTGGGAATGTTGAAGAATCAAGTGTTACATGGTCTATCGAGGCAGGGCTTTCACAGATCAGGGGATATCAGCTCCTTGATAATCTGCCGAGCAGTGTAAAGGCAAGATCAGTAATGAGCATGTTTATTTAAGATGCTGATTGATAGAACCATAACCATAACGTGACATTTCGGAGACGTTTTAGTGAAATGGTTTGACGTGGAGAAGATCTTTTGCAAACTCATGCCTGGATATTCTGGAGTATTCACAACAGTGCTGACAATCAGGTGACAAGACCATTCGGCCCATCATGCCTAAGCCAGCTTGCTTAAAGAGCTGATTCTTGCCCCAGTCACCGTGGCAAGAAATAAAAATGGTATTTTGTGATATTTGAGGAGAATACTGAGAACATCTCCTTGTTATTGGATTGGATTCAATTTATTGTCATTGTCTCAATTAAGAGACAACAAAATGCCATTTTCCTACAGTCAAACAAATAATTTTAAAAAAGCACAAAACACAGAAGTCCACGACACAACACAACCCCACAGCGGCACCAACGTTCCCCACGGTGAGGGAAGGAACCAAAGTCCAGTCAAACTCCTCGCTGATCTTCACCCCGTGGTCGGGGGCACCCGAGCATCCCGTAGTCGCCGTTACGGGTAGCCCGGTGTTCAGGCCCCCTCGCCGGGAACAATGGAACCCCGCCGTCGAAGGGGAGAACATCCTCAGCGGTCCGGACCTCCACATCGGCCACCCTCCCAACGGAGTCCGCGGCTCGCGAAGTCCACAGGCCGCGCTGGGCGGAGATTCAACGCTGGCGACCCCCGACAAAGGGTCCCACTTTCAAAATAACAAAAAATAAAAAAGATACCAGACTGAAGGCAGAGGCAGGCAGCTTACAGCACCACCGGATGTCCAGAGACATGTTATCAGACACAAGCAACGCAATGCATTATGGAAATGTTATCATTTCCACAAAAATTGGAGAAACAAGGAACTGCAGATGCTGGAATCTTGAGCAAAACACAAAGTGCTGGAATAATTCAACACTTTGTGTTACGAAGGATCAGGAGATGGGTGCAGATCCGAAACGCCACCTGTGCATGACCTCCAGAGATGCTACCCGACCGGCTCAATTATTCCAGCTCTGACTTTTGCGCAGTTCCAAAAAAAATTTGCCCCAATTCATTCATTGCCATGTTAGTTTAGTGATACAGCGCGGAAACAGGCCCTTCGGCCCACCGAGTCCGCGCCGACCAGCGATCCCCGCACACTAACACTATCCTAAACACACTAGGGACAATTTACAGGTATACCAAGCCAATTAGCCTACAAGCCTGTATGATTGTGGATGATCAGCCATGATCACATTGAATGGCGGTGCTGGCTCGAAGGGCCGAATGGCCTACTCCTGCACCTATTGTCTATTGTTTTTTTCTCTGTAAGATCTTCAATTTCCTCCCACACCCCAAAGACGTACAGGTTTGTAGGTTAATTGGCTTGGTACAAATGTAAAATTGTCCCTAGTGTGTGTGTAGGATAGTGTTAGTGTGCGGGGATCGCTGGTCGGTGCGGACCTGTAGGGCCAAAGGGCCTGTTTCTGCGCTGTATCTCTGAACTAAACTGAAAACAAATTGAAGGCGAAAAAGACCAAATAACTGGAAGTGATTTAGATGGATGAAGCCAAGTCAAGTTTATTGTCAAAGGCATAACCAATCTGCAGTCCAGGTACAATGAATATCTTGCAGCAGCAGAGACTCACATAAACACACAGAAACAAATTATACACAAATGATGCCTAAATGACACATTAAATTTCTAAACGAAAGAAGACTGTGCAAAAGAACAAGACATTACTGGAAAACACAATTAGAAGAAACATCATTATAAAACAATTTTGAGACACAGAAGGTATAAAGACAATTCCCAAAGACGTTAGAATTGGCAGGTTAATTCTTTGCTGTAAACTGTCTCTCGTGTGTAGACGAGGAGATGTGTAGAATCTGGGCAGAGTCGTTGGGAATTAGACGAGTATGAATGTGTGCTTGGCATTGAATGAATGGGCCGAAGGGTCGGAGGAAGGGTCTCGAGCCGAAACGTCAACCACTCCTTCTCTCCAGAGATGCTGCCTGATCCGCTGAGTTACTCCAGCATTGTGTGTCTATCTTTGGTTTAAACCAGCATCTGCAGTTCCTTCCCACACACCGGGCCTAGATTCAACGTTGTATGAATCTTTCTGTTTTTGGATGAGGATTATCAGATGGCCCGATGCAGGATTTCTGGAAGATTTCAGGACACATGAACGGGAAGTGTTAACACTTATTGCTCACTGTCAGACTTCAATTCATAATCCAGAGAGCGATGATGATTTTTTATAATGGAGCTGCTGAGGATTCCTGAATTATTTAAGGATCCTTGGCTTCAGGCTGTTTATTTTGAGCAAAGTGAAGACATTCATGTGAACGCAGGGGCAGTCTGATGCCAGGCGAAAGGTTTGACGTTCTCATATCTGACCACCAGCGCTCTCTGGCCTTCATAGCACCATGTCCAATTTGATTGATCGAACGATAGGGCATGGAAACAGGTCATAAGGTCAAAAGTGATAGGAGTAGAATTAGGCCATTCGGCCCATCAAGTCTACTCCACCATTCCATCATGGCTGATCTATCTCTCCCTCCTAACCCCATTCCCCTGCCTTCTCCCCATAACCCCTGACACCTGTACTAATCAAGAATCTATCTATCTCTGCTTTAAAAATACCCATTGACTTGGCCTCCACAGCCTTCTGTGGCAAAGAATTCCCCAGATTCACTACCCTCCGCTGACTAAAGAAATTCCTCCTCATCTCTTTCCTAAAAGAACGTCCTTTAAATCTGAGGCTGTGACCTCTAGTCCTAGACTCTCCCACTAGTGGAAACATCCTCTCCACATCCACTCTATCCAAGCCTTTCACTATTCTGTACGTTTGAATGAGGTCCCCCCTCATTCTTCTAAACTCCAGCGAGTACAGACCCAGTGCCGACAAACGCTCATCCCTCAGCTCACCGAGTCCACACCGGATATCGATCACCCGGTCACCCGGTTCTGTGTTATCCCACAACCTACACACTCTTTGTGTAAGAAGGAACTGCAGGCGCCGGTTTAAATGGAAGGTAGACACAAAGTGCTGGAGTAACTCAGCGGGTCAGGCAGCATCTCTGGAGAAAGGTCATGGGCGACGTTTCGGGTCGAGACCCTTCTTCAGACTGAGAACCATAATCTCTAAAGTACACATCCCGTGAAGCAGCCATAATATCTCGTGCGCACGGTGGTGCAGCGGTAGAGTTGCTGGCTTACAGCGCTTGCAGTGCCAGGGACCCGGGCGCTGTCTGTACGGAGTTTGCACGTTCTCCCCGTGACCTTTCTCCGAGATCCTCGGTTTCCTCCCACACTCCAAAGAAGTACAGGCTCTTAGGCTAATTTGTGTGTGTGTGTGTGTGTGTGTGTGTGTGTGTGTGTGTGTGTGTGTGTGTGTGTGTGTGTGTGTGTGTGTGTGTGTGTGTGTGTGTGTGTGTGTGTGTGTGTGTGTGTGTGTGTGTGTGTGTGTGTGTGTGTGTGTGTGTGTGTGTGTGTGTGTGTGTGTGTGTGGTCTGCGCAGACTTGGTGGGCCTTAGGTCCTGTTTCCGTGCTGTATTTCTAAACTAGACCAGTAAAATCTACAAACTTTTAATGGATAAAAATTAAAAAAAAACACACAAAGCCGAAACTCCAAGCATTCAGTTAGAAACTTTGAACAAAACTTTACTTTTGTATACATTTGTGACAGATCTAATATAGCAGAACTTGGAATAAATAACATGGAACTGAATGTTATTGTTCAATCGTCTAAGAGCCTGAATAAATCACTTTTAAACAGAAGCATAGTAGCATAATAAAGTAAACACTTCTATAATTAATGATCTAGTAATGATTTTTTTCTGCTTTTTTTTGCGCATAAAAGGGACATTTATTTTTCCTCCCAATTTGAGTAAGAAAGAGGAAATGTCTTAGAGGGTAATTCATAACAATAACAAATTAGCATTACAAATCTATCACTTTTTTTTACTTAGATATAGATAGATAGATATCCTAGACAGTAACTTCAACACACAATGACTGTATTTACATCAGCCTCTCATCATTAAGAATGATGTGTTTTTCAGTTTACATTTTTCTCCTGTGTTTTACATTTTTAATTATTTAAAAGCGTTTTAAATATTTCAACAAAACTGAATGAATTAGAAAAGTTTTTTTTTTAACGTATTCATCTCATTTTTAGTCGTGTAGCTTCAGCGGGTCAGGCAGCGTCTCTGGATGGAAGGAATGGGTGACGTTTTGAGTCGAGACCCTTCTTCTGACATGAACCTAAACGTCACCCATTCCTTCTCTCCGGAGATGCTGCCTGTCCCGCTGAGTTACTCCAGCAGTTTGTGTCTATCTTTGGTGTAAAGCAGCATCTGCAGTTCCTTCCTGCACACAGCATCTCTGGAGAACGGGGATACACAATGTTTTGGGTCAGGAATTGTCCCGCCCCACAACATTCCCTCCACAGATGCTGCCTGACCCACCGAGTTCATAAGGTTATAAGTGATAGGTGTAGAATTAGGCCATTCGGCCCATCAAGTCTAATCTGCCATTTAATCATGGCTTATCTATCTCTCCCTCCGAACCCCATTCTCCTGCCTTCTCCCCATAACCTTTGACACCTGTACTAATCAAGAATCTATCAATCTCTGCCTTAAAAATACCCACCGACTTGGCCTCCACAGCCTTCTATGGCAAAAAAAAAAATCCACAGATTCACCACCCTCTGACTAAAGAAATTTCTCCTCATCTCCTTCCTAAAAGAACATCCTTTAATTCTGAGGCTGTGACCTGTACACTAGTCCCACCTGCCTACATTTGGCCCGTATCACTCTAAACCGGTCCTATCCATGTACCTGTCCAACTGTTTCTTAAACGCTGCGATTGTCAAAGATCCTATAGGATGTTTGGCGATAGTCACTTCCTCAACTACCTCCTCCGGCAGTTCGTTACGTACACCCACTGCGACTTTTGCTCACGATTCCAGCATCTGCAGGTCTGTTTCAACTCTGACTGTCCCACCAGTTTAATAATCAATAATGTTTTGTTATTAATGTTTAATGTTTTATGTATCATTCGTAACTGTCACTGTTTGTCATGTTGTCGCATGCGGGCGTAGCACCAAGGCAAATTCCTTGTATGTGAATACTTGGCCAATAAATCTATTCATTCATTCAGTTTGACTATCTTCTCGATGCCTCAACTCTTGCTCCCTGTTCTGATGAAGGGTCTTTGAAGTGAAATTATAACACAGTTCTGCTTTCGAGAAGGGGCATTTTGGTCGGTTGGGCCTAAGGGCCTGTTTCCGTGCTGCATGGCTCCACCACTCGACAAGCCTAGTGTTTGAACTAAGTGAATATATTTTCCTGAAGGACATGAGATATCAGGACAAAAATGTTGGGGAATCTCAGCGGGTGAGGCAGCATCTATGGAGCGAAGGAATAGGTGATGTTTCAGGTCAAGACCCTGAAGGAATAGGGTCACCTATTTCCTTCGCTCCATAGATGCTGTCTCACCCACTGAGTTTCTCCAGCTTTTTTGTCCACCTTTGATTTTCCAGCATCTGCAGTTTTTTCTGAAACATTTTATGTGCAGATACATGATCAGGGAATAAGGTCTGAAGAAGGGTTTCGGCCCGAAACGTTGCCCATTTCCTTCGCTCCATAGATGCTGCCGCACCCGCTGAGTTTCTCCAGCACTTTTGTCTACCGTCAATAAGGTGCAGAAGCCCGAGAGTGGAGGGGAAGAGGGTGTTTTTTGAGTCTGACATCTCTTCAAGCTGCTTTAGCATTCAACAGGATCAGAACTAACCCTCAGCGGTTGTTCCACGTTCTTGCCCATTGATCCGTTCCCCTGGAGCCCAAACGTCTATCGATCTCAAGCCTGAAGACGTTCAAAGATTGCAAAGTCTTCCTGAGACCAATGATGAGCTTGTTAACTGTTTGTGGCAAGTCAGGGGATTTTGTTTGCCTTCCTGCATACTAATAATTTACTTTATGTTAAAGGTGCAGCTTTGAAATGGACCATTCTGCATACCATCGCTCACACTAGTTCTATGTTATCCCACTTTCTCATCCACTCCCTACGCACTCGGGAAAATTGGATGGAGTGGATGTGGAGAGGATGTTTCCACTAGTGGGAGAGTCTGGGACCGAAGGGCACAGCCTCAGAATTAAAGGACGTTCCTACTGGAAGGAGATGAAGAGGAATTTATTTTGTCAGTGGGTGATGAATCTGTGGAATTCTTTGCCATTGAAGGCTGTGGAGGACAATTCAATGGGTATTTTTAAGGCAGAGATAGATTCTTGAAGAGTACGGGTGTCAGGGGTTATGGGGAGAAGGCAGGAGAATGGGGTTAGGAGGGAGAGATAGATCAGCCATGATTGATTGACAGAGTAGACTTGATGGGCCGAATGGCCTAATTCTGCTCCAATCACTCATGGCTTATGACAATTTTACAGATGCCAATCAACCTACACGTCTTTGGGATATGGGAGGAAACCAGAGCACCCGGAGGAAACCTGCGTCATGGGGAGAACGTGCAAACTCCACACAGACAGCTCCCGTGGCCAGGATCGAACGCGGGTCTCTGGTGCTGTGAGGCTGCAGCGCTCCAGGCTGAACCACTTTGCTGTTCATTCTAAATGGACAATCCCTGGTTACAGTCCGTACTGATGGACATTCTTTCTCCGATGAAAGTGGGTATAAATCTAGTACAACTTCACAGCCCATTAGACCCGATTTAGAAAATTATATTTATGAATACTTAATCAGATTGTGTATCGACTGTTAATATTCCCAATTTAGAAGGGCTGTTATATTAATTTGTTTGGAGAATGTCACATTACCATGGCGTGTTTTATCTGTGGCCACAAACAGTCTAAAATCCTTAATATTATTAATGTTATCGATTCTGAGTCTGGGTGAGTGCGTAATTCAGAGTAGTAAATTATTGAACACAGAGCACTCCACTATCACCACTCTGCACCGACCCTTCTTTCAATTCAAGATCATTCCTTCTGTGATGTCAGTAAAACTAACAAAGGTAGATTTTTTTTTTCCTCTTTTTCCGTATGGCTTTGCAAATATTTGATTAGTGTATAAATGTAAATAATTTGGTGTACATATGGAAATAGGTGCTTATAGCTGCTAAATTTGTATAAGATACTTATCAGCAGTTGGATAAGGAGTGGGAATTAATAAGCTTAGCTTCCTCCTGCTCCTTTTCGGACACATACAATTCATTTATAGATATTGTTTATGACACATTATAAATATTCTTGTTTTTATGCCGTTTCATACTTGCTTTTTATTTTTTATTCAGTTCGAAATAAAGGATTTAAATTAAAATAATTAAATAAAGGTAGACAAAAATGCTGGAGAAACTCAGCGGGTGAGGCAGCATCTATGGAGCGAAGGAATAGGTGACGTTTCGGACCGAGACCCTTCTTCAGACTAAAACTGACCACTGATTGTTGCAAAACCAGTTACTGTTATTTGAGAATTGTTTAATATTACACAGATCTTATTGAAACATAAGATTATTAAGGGATTGGACACACTAGAGGCAGGAAACATGTTCCCGATGTTGGGGGAGTCCAGAATGAGGGGCCACAGTTTAAGAATAAGGGGTAGGCCATTTAGAACGGAGACGAGGAAAAGCTTTTTCACCCGAATAGTTGTGAACCTGTGGAATTCTCTGCCATGGAAGGCAGTGGAGGCCAATTGTCTGAATGCTTTCAAGAGAGTTAGATAGAGCTCTTAAAGATAGCAGAGTCAGGGGGTATGGGGAGAAGGCAGGAACAGGGTACTGATTGGGGATGATCAGCCATGATCACATTGAATGGTGGTGTTGGCTTGAGGGCCTAATGGCCTCCTCCTGCATCTAGTGTGTATTAATGGCCGCATTACATTGATAATACCAGTGATTTACTTTGCTGTTAGGGGAAGCTCATTTTCCAGTTATCAAGACAATTAGGCACAAGCCCGTCTTGAGGAGCACCTATGTCGGACAGCGGGAATTTTCCAACGCCTGAGCATTCTCTCTGGTGCTGTTCAAAGTGGTCCAGTGTAGAGTTGCTGCCTCACAGCGTCGGAGACGCAGGTTCAATCCTGACTACGGGTGTCATCTGTACGGAGTTTGTTCGTTCTCCCTGTGACCGCGTGGGTTTTCTCCGGGATCTCGTGGTTTCCTTCCACACTCCAAAGACGTACAGGTTCGTAGGTTAATTTTCTTGGTAGTAATGTATAATTGTCCCTAGTATGTGCAGAGTAGAGTTAATGATCGGGGATCGCTGGGCCTTGCGGACCCGGTGGGCTGACGGACCCGTTTCTGCGCATCTTGAAAACTAAACACTATTAAAGCTCACCTCTCCTGCCTCATGCAATACAGCTCACGTTGGTTGCCAATTCGATTTGAGTCCAGGGACTCGGAGAGAACTGAACAATTACAGGAGGAAAAGATAAAGCTTATTAGTTTTAAAGTGCTGGAACATTGACTAGCCCATCAGTCAGTTGCCGTAATAACACAGGCACACACTGTACCGATGCCACCTAAGAGCCCGGTACTCTTTTCTGCAAACACTCTCCTAGATCTTGGAGAAAACCCACCCGTAGTCAGGATCGAACCGGGGTCTGAAGCACAATCAGGCAGCAACTCTCCCGCAGGCCACGTGGGCCGAGGCCTGTGTCCGCGCTGTATCTCTGAACTAAACTAAACTAAAGATGGGCACAATTCTTACCCGTCATTGTCCATACTCAAACTCAGTGAATGTTTGGGATTTCAACTTACTGAGGGGAAGACAGCAGTTGGTTTGAACTTTGGCTAAGCAAATACAGTATAAATAGTTTAGTTTATTATCACATGTACCAGGGTACAGTGAAAAGCTTTTCGTGGAGTGCTATCCAGTCAGCTAAAACACTATACATGATTACAATCGGTCTCGACCCGAAAGGTCACCCATTCCTTCTCTCCAGAGATGCCGCTGAGTTACTCCACCATTGTGTGTCCGTCTTCGGTTGCATCTGCAGTTCCTTCCTACACCTTGACCATTGAATATTGTGAGCGTGCAAACTCCACAAAAGGCGGCGGAGGTCAGATTTGAACCATCCCAACAGCAACATTAGCTGTATCACCGTACGACCCAGTACAGCCCATAGTACGGGATGTTTTACAGTTCAATAGTCTCGTTTAGAGATACAGCGCGGAAACCCTTCGGCCCACCGAGTCCGCACCGACCAGCGATCCCGCACATTAACGCTATCCTGTGGTCAGGATCGAACCCGGGTCTCTGGCGCTGTGAGGCAGCAACTCTACCTGCTGCCTTAGTCCAGCAACTTAATCTCCATCACTATCTTACGCGAAAGAATAAATACATCTTAAATGATGGTACAATATAAACTTCCCCGACTAAACATATAAAATACCCATTCTGTATAAAGATGATATTCTGTCCCTCAGGCATGGCAGCAATTTAAAACATTCAATATTTATACAAGCAATTGATTCCCAACTATTCAAATCTATACAGACTAAATTGATCTGGAAGTGAAATACTGCAGCTGATGGCATTTCCTAAAAGTCATTTTCAGGATCTGGGGTTTTTGTTGCTAAGCCATTCCCTGCATGACCTTGTGACTCTGATGCTGGGCTAACTCAGTCTTAGAGTAGGCTTGCCAACCTTCTCACTCCCAAATAAGGGACAAAAGGTCAAAACAAGGGACAAAATCCCGACGGCAATGCGTTGACCGACTCAGCCGTGGCTGAGTGAATGACGAGTTGGCCCGGGTGCTGGACCGCACACAAAGCCCAGCCGGCGGGCCAGCTGAGGAGTTTTGGCCCGGGCCGCACGATGTCACGTGCAAAGTCCGGCGCCCCATCCAACTCATGAACCGATGATCGGCCGTGAGAAGGAGGGGTGGTGGTGTTGGTGGTTAGCGAAGGGCGGACAGCTGGCCGGCTGCCGACCGACTGAACCACGGGCGAGGCACTGCTGCTGCACTCCATGGGCTGCACAACGTCGGGACGGGTGAGGCGGGGCCGGACGTGACGCTCCGACCCGACAGTCCCCTCGACCCGAGGAGCAGCTGTCAACTACGAGACAAGGGCGGTCCTGTACGGGACAAACCAATTTAGCCCAATATACAGGATGTCCCGGCTAATACGGGACAGTTGGCAATCCTATCCACAGCGTGGAAACAGGCCTTCGGCCCAACTTGCCCCATCTACACTAGTCCCACCTGCCTGCGTTTGACCCATGTCCTTCTAAACCTACACATGTACCCATCTAAATGTTTCTTAAACATTGTGATAGTACCTGCCTCAACTACCTCCTCCGGCAGCTCATTCCATAAATTTGTTTCCCCAGAGATGCTGCCTGACCCACTGAGTATTTTGTGTCTGTCTTTGGTATAAACCAAAGATCCTTTTGCGAGCAAGATAGTCCACTCCTGTTAAATCCAATGGGCTAACGTGTAGTACACAACGGAGCGGAACGTCGGCCATTCCAGTAATCCTGACCCAATTTTGGTTTTCCCTCTTGCAGTGCGGGGGAACAGCTTGTGTTAATAAATTATAATTCTGAAAAATAAAAGATTTTACCAAATAACTTTTATTTCTACGAGGATGTTTCCGTAACCGTCTCCCGTCCCCGCACTAGTATCTTTGCTCCGCTAAGACGGGATCTTCGGTGCGGAGACGGAAGCCGGTTACGGAAATGGGGCTGAAAATGACCCATGAACCTGCCCATGACCGTACTGCACCTTTTTCGTCGAGTGGACTATCTTGCCCGCTGTAGGGTCTTTGGTGTAAACCAGCATCGGCAGTTCCCACAGTTCAAAGCAGACGATGAGATGGAAATGAACAATGATTCATGGTTGGCTGAGGGGAAGGTGACAAACAGTAACTTTAATCAGGAGGACAGTGAAACTAGTCGGAGAATGGGTGGAAGAGGGATGGAGAGAGGGGAAGCAAGGGTTAATTGAAGTTAGTCTGAAGATGGGTCTTGACCCGAAACGTCACCCAAACCTTCTCTCCAGATATGATGTCTGTCCAGCTGTGTTACTCCAGCATTGTGCGTCTATTTTCGAGAAATCAATAATGATACCGCTGGGTTGTAAGCTGCCCATGCGAGATGCCGACCCATCCACTTCCACTGACCTATACACATCGTGTAGTGCCCAGCTGGATATCTTTTCCCTGATAAATCTCCTCAGAGAAACCAGACAAGATTCGATGGGACACTTGGATTTTGTTTGCCCGCTGCCATCATTTGCTCCCACGACAATTCTCATCTCTCTCGGCTTTCCTTCCTTCCTTGATCGTAATCATTTGCTGCCATCACATCATTGTTTGGGTCAAGAAGGGTCTCGACCCGAAACGTCACCCATTCCTGCTCCCCAGAGATGCTGCCTGTCCCGCTGAGTTACTCCAGCTTTATGTGTGTATCTACGGTCTTGAAAACAATGGTTCAAAATGAATTGGAATGCTTTGGCCGAAAGGGAATTAAAGGCAGATTTGCTAACAGATTTCAAAAGGAGAAGGGAGGACAACCAGAAGGCAATGGCCACAGGGCTACAAGGGGCAATGATCATTTCAGATTCTGATATCTCGCGTTATTTTGCTTTTGACTTAATAGATTCCTGGATTGATTAAGCGATGGAGACTTTCAGTCTGAAGAAGGGTCTCGACCCGAAACGTCACCCATTCCTTCTCTCCAGAGATGCTGCCTGGCCCGCTGAGTTTCTCCAGCTTTATGTGTGTCTGTAAGGGATGGAGACAAGGAGGCTCAACTTTGAAGATAAAAGTGGGAGGCTAAAGGGCCTGTCCCACTTACGCAACTTCTTCGACAACTGCCGGCACCCGACATTGGTCGCCGAAAATGTTCAACATGTTGAAAATCCAGCGGCGACCAGAACAAGGTACGACTCTTTGGGCGACTACTCACGGCTATACAGGCTTCACCCCGCGACATGTCGCCAGGATGTCGCTGGATGGTCGCGAGTCGTCTCCTAATCACCTAAAGGGTGAGACAGGCCCTTAAAAGGGAACATTGATGTTGAACAGGCAGCTAAATAATAGTGAGATCTGGCTGATTGCTTCGAATTTCACCATAATCATGCGTATTCTTGTTAACTGCTCAAGAGATCAAATTGCACGTTTAAGCACACAGGCTATAATTAATTGGAATATTCCGTGCATGGTGCTGGCAGGACAAGTTAAGTTGTTATGCTCTCGGTTAATGATTGATGTTAATTTAGTTTTCTAGTGCTGTCATGCTCATTAACTTCAAAATTATCCACTGACGTCAGCAAGATTTCAGTTTGAACAAAAGACAAAAATAAACACAAGATGAGAACAAAATCTCGGTAGTTGATAATTTAGTTTAGAAACGCACTTGGCGTAATTATGGAGGAAGGAACTGCAGAGGCTGGTTTAAACCGGAGATAGACACAAAATGCTGGAGTAACTCAGCGGGACGGGCAGCGACTCTGAAGAGAAGGAATGGGTGACGTTTCTGGTGCAGGCGAATTGAGAGTTGAGGAGAATGTGGGTAGAATAATGGGCCCGTCCAATTTACGTGACTTTTTCGACGACTGCCGGCACCCGTGACAGGTCGCCGAAAATTTCCAACATGTTGAAAATCCAGCGGCGACCAGAACAAGGTACGACTCGTTAGGCGGCTGCTCACGGCCATACGGGCTTCACCCCGCGACGTGTCGCCTGTATGGTCGTGAGTCGTCTCCTCAGTCGCCCAAAGAGTCGTAGCGTCTTTCTGGTCGCCGCTGGATTTTCAACATGTTGAACATTTTCGCCGACCTGCGACGACCTATGACGGGTGCCGGCAGTCGCCGAAAAAGTCGCGAAAGTGGGACAGGCCCGTAAGTTAGAGCAAGAATTAAATGGGGAAAGGTATTGTTCCAAGAACACGCATGAACTCAATGGGCCAAATAGCTTCTTGGGTGAAAAGGAAAAATGTATAAATATGAATATTAGTTTTTTTTTGTGCTGATCTTTAAATGCAAGTCATACCATCCCAGTCTTTAGCAGATTTATTAGTCAATATATGTATGTTGTTCATCGACACAAGCTTGGAAACCCAGTCTTTAAAAAACAGATATTGTAAGGCGAGGTGAAGGGGAAAAGATTTAATAGGAATCCGAGAGGCAACTTTTTCACACAAAGGGTGGTGGGTGTATGGAACAAACTGCCAGAGGAGGTAGTTGAGGCTGGGACTATCCCAAAGTTTAAGAAACAGTTGGACAGGTACATGGATAGGACAGGTTTGGAGGGATATGGACCAGATGTGGGCAGGTGGGACTAGTGTAGCTGGGACATGTTGGCCGGTGTGGGCAAGATGGGCCCGTCACTGTATCACTGTGACTATTTACGATTTCTTCCAACAAAATGAAATAGGCAATTACAATTACAAACCAGATTTGTTATTACTAAGGCTAGTAATTTAGCATGGGACAACTGTAAAAAAATGACAATCCCCACATATTTCTTCAGCCTATTAATAGTCACATGTAACAGTCATTTGGCAAGAATTGATCAATTTATAGAGAAACATCTCGCATTTAATTGGTCCCAGCACGCATTTAGAATGGAATTAAACCTCCTTAAGTCCATGACCAAAGTCAAATTGACGTCAAGGGTCTCGACCCGAAACGTCACCCATTTCCTTCGCTCCATAGATGCTGCCTCACCCGCTGAGTTTCTCCAGCATTTTTGTCCACCTCCAATTTTAACTAGCCACTTGATAAACATTTGTAGAAAGTCAGACACAAAATGCCGGAGTAACTCAGCGGGACAGGCAGCATCTGTGGAGAGAAGGAATGGGCGACGTTTCGGGTCGAGACCCTTCTACAGACTGATGTCAGGGGAGTGGGCGGGTCAGGGATAGAATGTAGTCGGAGACAGTAAGACTGGTGGGAGAACTGGGGAGGGGGATGGAGAGAGAGGGAAAGCAAGGGCTACTTGAAGTTAGAGAAGTCAATATTCATACCGCTGGGGTGTAAAACCCCTGTCCCACTGTACGAGTTCATTCCAAGAGCTCTCCCGAGTTTGCCCCGATTTGAACTCGGAGATTTACGGTAACGGCCTCTCGTCGGTACTCGGGGCTCTCGTGGACATTTTTCATCATGTTGAAAAATCTTCACGAGTCTTCCCGTGCTTACCTGCCGTTAGCGAGTCTTCCCGAGTACCTGCCGTTAGCGAGTCTTCCCGAGTACCTGCCGTTAGCGAGTCTTCCCGAGTACCTGCCGTTAGCGAGTCTTCCCGAGTACCTGCCCTTAGCGAGTCTTCCCGAGTACCTGCCCTTAGCGAGTCTTCCCGAGTACCTGCCGTTAGCGAGTCTTCCCGAGTACCTGCCGTTAGCGAGTCTTCCCGAGTACCTGCCGTTAGCGAGTCTTCCCGAGTACCTGCCGTTAGCGAGTCTTCCCCAGTACCTGCCGTTAGCGAGTCTTCCCCAGTACCTGCCCTTAGCGAGTCTTCCCCAGTACCTGCCGTTAGCGCTAAGAGACGTCCCCGAGCTCCAACGTACCCGCTACGTTCATTCTGCATACTTACCATGAGTTTGATTTTTTTTTAATGCGGGAGAGCTCTTGGAGAGCCCAGAGGGACAGGGCTATAAGAAAGGCTGTTCGATTAGTTCTGGGCAGTTTATTGGGTAGAGGTTAATTCCTGGATGTATTCATTGAACACACACGGTGCTGAATTTTTGAAACTGGACACAATATATGTCTGTCTTTATATTAAACATTTGGCACGTACAAATTTGGCAGGGTGGATTTTTTTTGGAGCTGTAACATTAGAGTGCATCTGCCTTCAAGATCCTATGAATAAAAAGCGTCAGCAATGTGTCGTAGACCAGCCACCTTGAAGCTCGGGCCAGGAAAGCACACCAACGCCTCTACTTCCTGAGAAGGCTAAGGAAGTTCGGCAGGTCTCCAACAACCCTCTAAAGATGTGCCATAGAAAGCATCTAATGCAGCGCAGCCTGGTATGGGAACAGCTCCATCCAAGACCGCAGAGAATTCTGGACACAACCCAGCAGGCTGCACAGACCAACCTCTCCTCCCACGACTCCATCTACACTTCACGCTGCCTCAACAAGGCCAGCAGCATAACCAAGGACCAGTCACAGCCCGGTCACTCCCTCAGCAGGATAGTGAAGAAAGCCAATGGAATGTTGGCCTTCATAACAAGAGGATTTCAGTATAGGAGTAAAGAGGTTCTTCTGCAGTTGTATAGGGCTCTGGTGAGACCACATCTGAAGTATTGTGTACAGTTTTGGTCCCCTAATTTGAGGAAGGACATCCTTGTGATTGAGGTAGGTTTACGAGATTGATCCCTGGGATGGCGGGACTGTCATATGAGGAAAGATTGAAAAGTCTAGGCTTGTATTCACTGGACTTTTAGAAGGATGAGGGGGTATCTTATAGAAACATATAAATTTATAAAAGGGTTACACAAAATGCTGGAGAAACTCAGCGGGTGCAGCAGCATCTAAGGAGCGAAGGAGATAGGCGACGTTTCGGGTCGAGACCCTTCTTCAGACTGGTCAGGGATCAGGGAAACGAGAGATATAGACGGTGATGTGAGAGATAAAGAACAATGAATGAAAGATATGCAAAAAAGTATTTATAAATTTATAAAAGGACTGGACAAGCTAGATGCAGGAAAAATGTCCCCAATGTTGGGGAGTCCAGAACCAGGGGCCAGTCTTAGAATAACGGGAGGGTACACAAAAGGCTGGAGAAACTCAGCGGGTGCAGCAGCATCTAAGGAGAGAAGGAGATAGGCGACATTTCGGGTCGAGACCCTTCTTCAGACTGGTCAGGGATCAGGGAAACAAGAGATATAGACGGTGATGTGGAGAGATAAGGAACAATGAATGAAAGATATGCAAATATGTATCGATGATAAAGGGAACAAGCCATTGTAAGCTGTTTGTAGTGTGAAAATGAGAAGCTGGTGCGACTAGGGTGGGGGAGGGAGATGGAGAGAGAGGGAATGCCAGGGCCTGAGGGCTGAGGGAGAGGTGGGAAGGGGAGGAGACAGCAAGGGTTAACAGAATTGAGAAAATTCAATGTTCAAGCCCAAAGGATGCAGACTCCCCAAGCGGAATATGAGGTGCTGTTCCTCCAGCTTGCGGTGTTGCTCACTCTGGCCATGGAGGAGGCCCAGGACCGAGAGGTCGGATACGGAATGGGAGGGGGAGTTGAAGTGCTGAGCCACCGGGAGGTCGGGTTGGTTAATTAGAATAAGGGGAGATCACTTAAGACTGAGGTGAGAAAAACATTTTCACCCAGAGAGTTGTGAATTTGTGGAATTCCCTGCCACAGAGGGCAGTGGAGGCAAAATCTCTGGATGGATTTAAGAGAGAGTTAGATAGAGCTCTAGGGGCTAGTGTTGTCAAGGGATATAGTGACAAGGCAGGCACGGGTTATTGATAGCGGACGATCAGCCATGATCACAATGAATGGTGGTGCTGGCTCAAAGGGCCGAATGGCCTCCTCCTGCACCTATTTTCTATGTTTCCTCTCCCCGGCAAGGCCAGCAGCATAAATAAGGACCAGTTGAACCCCGGCCACTCCCTCTTCTCCCATCAGACAAGAGGTACAGAAGTTTGTAAAAACACACACCTCCAGATTCAGGAACAGTTTCTTCCCAGCTGTTATCAGGCAACTGAACCATCCTATCACCAACTAGAGCGCGGTCCTGACCTCCCGAAAGGACACAAATTGCCGGAGTAATTCGGCATCGCTGGAGAACATGGATAGGTGACGTTTTGGGTCGGGATCCTTCTTCAGACCTGAAGCAGTCACGTATCCATATTCTCCATCGATGCCGCCTGGCCTACTGAGTTGTTCCAGCACTTGGAATCCCAAGTGGCTTTATACTTAAATTAGCCTTCTTTCTGTGTTTTTCTTTTTCTCTCTCAGGGGACTACATATCTGGGGTGGACATCTGTTGTAAGTTTAACAAAACTCTTTTTCCCCCCCACACAGAGAGTGATGGGTGTATGGAACGAGCTGCCGGAGGAGGCAGCTGAGGCTGGGACCATCACAACCTTTAAGAAACATTTAGACAGGTACATGGATAGGACAGGTGTGGAGGTATATGGACCAAACACAGACAGGTGAGGACTAGTGTAGACGGGGCTTGTTGGCCGGTGTGGGTAAGTTTGGATGAAGAGCCAGTTTCCACGCTGTGACTCTATGAATGAAACAGTTGTTCAGTCTGAAGAAGGGTCTCGACCCGAAACGTCACCCATTCCTTCTATCCACCAACGCTGCCTGTCCCGTTGAGTTACTCCAGTATTGTGTGTCCATCTTCAGTTGTTCTCTCTCCACGTTGGTTGGTGTAATTGTTCCTTACTATCACCCCCCCTGCACCTCCCGTACAGGCGAGTCAGAAATAATGATCGCCCCTTAATGAATGGGTTGGACGATCGTGTAATCACAGCCACAATCGTTTAATTAATGCACGCCACAAATTGCCGCTGATTAAACCACTAAATCACCGTTTCCACAGTAACAAATTTAGCAACACATTTCTGGGTACTATATTTCCATGAGACAAACTCTTTATCAACCTGGTCAGTCGTAGCCTGATACAGTGTGGAAACAGGCCCTTCGACCCAACTTGCCCACACCGGCCAACATGTCCCAGCTACACCAGTCCCACCTGCCCGCATTTGGTCCATATCCCTCCAAACATGTCCTATCCATGTACCTGTCTAACTGTTTCTTAAACGTTGGGATAGTCCCAGCCTCATTTACTGCAACTCGTTCCATACACACTCCACACTTTGTGTGAATAAGCTACGCCTCAGATTCCTATAAAATCTTTCCCCATTCACCTTAAACCTATGTCCTCGATTCACCTTCCCTGGGTAAGAGTCTGTGCATCTACCCGATCTATTCCTCTCTTGATTGTATACACCTCTATAAGATCACCCCTCTATGATCGAACACTTCCCCACAAGCTTCACATTACAAGTCAGTAGATACTGTCACAATGATAAACTGCTCCTTGGTGACCAGGGAAATGGAGGCAGCGCTCAGTTAATTCTCAACTAACCTTTGGAAACAAAGCTTTGGTTTGTACGAGAGGCGATCAGTCACGTTAAACGATTAATGTCTGGCGGTCTGGGAGACTGGTCTGGTGTCTTGAACTCAAAACACACCGGGACATTAATTATATAAAATTCAAATTAAAAAAATTGGACACATTGATAGATGGTCCATATTGCAACCACTGTGTGCCCGAGATGGAGGGAATACAATTTTTAGGCTGATGGATTGGGTGTTAACCAGGTTATCACTTTGCTGTACATCTCGAGTTTGTTGAGTATCATTGTCAATAGACAATAGGTGCAGGAGAAGGCCATTCAGCCCTTCGAGCCAGCACCACCATTCAATGTGATCGTGGCTGATCATCCACAATTGCTGCAGTCATCCTGTTAAGGGCCTGTCCCCCATTCACGACCTTTTTTACTCGTGGACATTTTTCTTCATGCTAGAGAAACGGCCCGACCCACTCGATGCCACGAGTGCCTACGATGCATCACGGCCCACTACAACCATGCTGCAAGTACGAGTCAAGGGCAGAGGTTGTGAAAGTGGGACAGGCCCTGTACCTGGAGTTTAACATTTCAGGAATGACGTGGAGGTTTTGGAGAGGGGGGGGGGGGGGGGGGGGGGGGGGGCGGGAGGAAGGTTACCAGAACGCCACTCGGGTTGGAGGGTCTCAGCTTGGATAGACTTTTTTTTTCTCTGGAATGCCAGAGGTGAGAGAGAAATGATATTGTCTGTTGTCGATATCAAATTATAAGAGAGTCTAATTTAGAGGTACAGCGCGGAAACAGACCCTTCGGCCCATCAAGTCTGCACCGACCAGCGATCCCCGCATATTAACATGATCCTAGACACTAGGGAGACCGTTACATTTGTACTAAGCCAACTAAACTACAATCCCGGACATCATAAGTCGGGTAAACAGTCTGATCCGTTTTCCTAAGGTGGAAATGTCCAAAACTAGGCCTCCTAGGGGCAGTACAGTGGAGCAGTGGTAGAGCTGCTGCCTTACAGCGCCAGAGATCCAGGTTCAATACTGACTACGGGTGCTGTCTGTACGGCTTAATAGATAAATGGCTTAATTCTGCTCCCAAAATTTACAAACATATCACCCGCTGAGTTACTCCAACACTTTGTGTCTTCGCTTTATCCAAGGTCTGGCTGCTCTCACCCTGTTTAACATATTTTTGGTTTTATAATCAGTGGGTGGATGCAAGCCAAAAGATAAAAAGATTTAATGAAGTGTTTATCTGTTTATCAAAAGAAATCATTCTCTTTTAAAATGTCCCTAACATTTACTAAATGAGGCAGTTCATGGTGAAATGGTTTTTAAATATCTGAGTACAAACTTACACAGCTTCACACAGTTGGAGTTGAAACGAAAAAATAACAATATTTTACTTCAGGCAAACATGGTATTAATGAATTTGAAATAAGAAAATAAACAGGAGGCCGGGCAGCACGGTAGCGCAGCGGGTAGAGCTGTTGCCTCACGGCGCCAGAGACCCCGGTTCAATCCTGACTACGGGCGCTGTCTGTGTGGAGTTTGCACGTTCTCCCTGTGACTGCGTGGGTTTCCTCCTGGTGCTCCGGTTTCCTCCCACACTCCAAAGACGTGCGGGTTAATTGGCTTCTGTTAATTGTCTCCGGTGCGTCAGACAGAACTAGTGCAAGGGTGATCGCTGGTCAGCATGGACTCAGTGGGCCGAAGGGCCTGTTTCCTCATTCTATCTCTAAACTAGTTCTTGATTAATACGGGTGTCAGAGGTTACGGGGAGAAGGCAGGAGAATGGGGATAGGAGGGAGAGATAGATCAGCCATAATTGAATGGTGGAGTTGACCTGATGGGCCAAATGGCCTAATTCTACTCCTATCACGCGACCTTTTCAACTAAACTTTCAGCCATCTAAGCTGAGAAATCCAAATAGCAAGATGGATGTTTTCAACCACTTGAAACTACAGAGCAGCTTTTCTATCGTGCAATATTCTGACTGTGAACACAGGAGTTTATTGAGCAAGAATCGATTTCAAATCTCATGGGGGAGGGGGATTTTAGTGCTGATGAACAAAACACAGCTCAAAGGTGAAGCTTTTAGAACGTGTCAGAGAGATAGAAAGAGAAAAGAGGGGAGAGGAAAAAGGGAGCGAAGATAGGGCGAAATAGAGAGATAAAAGTGGGAGAGAAAGAAGGGAGAGAGGTCGGAAAGAGTGCATTAGATAATTTGAAAGGCTCAAGGAATGTTTAGTTTAGTTTAGAGATACAGCGTGGAAACAGGCCCTTTGGTCCGCACCGACCAGCGATCCCCGCACACTAACACTATCCTACACACACTAGGGCCAATTTACACTTACACCAAGCCAATTAACCTACAAACCTGTACGTCTTTGGAATGTGGGAGGCAAACCAAAGATCCTGGAGAAAACCCACGCAGGTCACGGGGAGAACGTGCAAACTCCGTACAGACAGCGCCCGTAGTGGGGATCGAACCCGGGTCTTCGGGCAGCGCAAGCGCTGTAAGGCAGCAACTCTACCGCTGCGCCACCGTGACAGCCCGTTAGCAGTTATATTCTTCTTTTACATTGGGATTCCTTCCTACAATATTTTTCTCTTGTTTTTAAAAAAAAAAATCATTAACTCAATATTAATTAAAAGCTTACTACTGTACAGGAATCACTCATCAGAATTAATTGTTATACAACATAAACAATTAGACAAACAGTCTAACAAAAATTACTCCAGATTAAATTAAGCAATTTCAAATAATCAACCGTTCATTCTAATCTTGCAACTCGCACTTCTAGCTTCCACAGTTTGTTTGCTGTTCAGAATTTATCGGCCTTTCCTTTATATATTATAATCTGCCTTCACCCTTACCGAGGTAATCTCTCCTGATCTCCCCCCATGTAAGGTCGTAAGGGATAGCAGCAGTGTTAGACCATTCGGCCCATCAAGTCTACTCCACCATTCAATCATGGCTGATCTATCTCTCCCTCCTAACCCCATTCTCCTGCCTTCTCCCCATAACCTCTGACACCCGCACTAATCAAGAATCTATCTATCTCTGCCTTAAATATATCCACTGACATGGCCTCCACAGCCGTCTGCAGCAAAGAATTCCACAGATTCACCACCCTCTGACTAAAGAAATTCCTCCTCACCCCTTCCTAAAGGTACGTCCTTTAATTCTGAGGCTGTGACCTCTAGTCCTAGACTCTCCCACTGGTGGAAACATCCTCTCCGCATCCACTCTACCCAAGCCTTTCACTGTCATTGATTTGGGAGGGTTGAGGGGAAAGGCGGCACAGCTAATAGACCCGCTATCCCACAGCTCCAATGCCCGAGGTTCAGTCCTGACCTGCATGCTGTTTGAGTGGAGTTTGCACGTTCTCCCAGCCATTGCATGGGTTTCCACACTGACCGCTTCCTCCAACATCCCAGAGACACATGGGTCAGTGTGGAAACAGGCCCTTCGGCCCAACCTGCCCACACCGGCCAACAAGTCCCAGCTACACTAGTCCCACCTGCCTGCATATGGTTCATATCCCTCAAAACCTGTCCTATCCATATACCCATCTACATGCTTCTTAAACGTTGGGATAGTCCCAGCCTCAACTACCTCCTCTGGCAGTTCGTTCCAAACACACTGCCCTTTGTGTGGAAAAAGTTACCCGTCAGATTCCTGTTAAATCTTTTCCCCTTCACCTTAAACCTATGTTCTCTGGCCCTTGATTCCCCTACTCTGGGCAAGAGACTCTGTGCATCTACCCGATCTATTCCTCTTTTTATAGCAATATTAATGGCTCTGGGCAGTTAAAAAAAAAAAATCAGTTCCAATGTTTCAAAGTAATCCCTTAGTTAGTTAATACAAGCAGTCACTCTCTCACTTGCAACTTATTTGAATGATTAATCGTGTTAAAATAAAGACAGGCGACCACTTTAACATTTTTAAAAGTTAGCTGTCAAAATGGATTCCACATGTCAACTTTTTAATCAATAATAATTACATTCAACTTTTGTTTTCCAGTCTGCGCAGTTCCCCATGCTACATACTCTGGGCAGGGGGGCGATCACATTTTCTGGGTATATCTAAATTACTATATACGACAGCCCGACCGATACTTCGCAGCATCCACCGGCCTACCGACCGACTGCTGACCGACCGACTTCTGACTGACCCTAATAGCCCTGTCCCTCTGTACGTGTTCACCCAAGAGCCCTCCTGAGTTTAAACAAAAATCAAATTAGTGGAAGCACGTAGAACGTACATAGCGAGTACGTCGGAGCTCGGGACGTCTCTTAGCGGCTCGTAACGCTAACAGCAGGTACTCGGGAAGACTTTTCAACGTGTTGAAAAATGCCCACGAGAGCCCAGAGTACCTACGAGCGGCTATTACTGTAAATCTCCGAGTTTGAATCAGAGGAAACTCGGGAGAAGTCTAGAATCAACTTGTACAGTGGGACAGCACCATAACTCTACATTTGTTATTTATCATTTTTATTTAACAGTTCACATCGTAACTTTACAAAGATAAATCAATTGTAAAAAAAAAATTAAAAAAAATCAGCAGCAATGGTAGCATTACCTTTATTCCTTGGAAAACTTGCCATTGTTGTGAAGTTATTAGGAGGCAGCCTGTTGCCGAGCGGCCATGAAACAAAGTTCGTGATTGAGGTCAGACGCCACTTGACCAATGTCAAACGTGCACAGATTGGACAATTCCTGCTCGGAAAATTGGAGGCTTGTCTCATATTTTACAAATATCTGCAGGCTTTGTTCTTGATGAGTTTCAGGGATGTTCTATATAATATTTTTACACATTATGTTAAAAAGTCAGGTAGTTCCGTGATTTGGGTCACGAATGTGAACGAAAAAGCTCCGGGCCCCACAGCCTACAATGGTGAACGGTTAATTCTCTCCGAATAAAATCTATCCACACCAAGGATGGACACAAGTTGCTGGAGTAACTCAGCAGGACCAGCAGCATCTGTGGAGAGAGGGAATAGGTGGAGCTTCAGGTCGAGACCCTTCTTCAGTTCAGTCTGATCGACCATAGCAATGCCAGTAATTCAGCTGGAGTCTGATTGATCATTGTATCTTATTTATAGAACTTGTGGGTTTAATTGACAATAAACGGCCTTTATTCTGATTGCCTGCACAACTTTGACTCAGCTGTGATGTATTACCCAGTGGTAATGGAGTTTAGAATAAACAAGTCCCTCCTGCAAGCACTTTAACTGAAATAGACACAAAAAAAGCTGGAGTAACTCTGCGGGACAGACAGCATCTCTGGAGAGAAGGAATGGGTGACGTTTCGGGGCGAGACCCTTCTTCAGACGGGACAGAATCGTACGGCCTGATCTCACACCACTAATTAGGTCCTTGCTATCAGGCCATTTACCACCGCACCGTTCCTTTTATTGTCATCAGCAGCAGAATATATCCAGTTGGCCTTTCCAGTTGACACGTTTGCAACATGACCTTGTGAATAATGGGACAATTGAGTTTAATACATCGATTCACACTGAGGTTGGCAGTGACAAGCCCACACTAAGTGCATTGAAAATTACAGGTTAGTTCAGCCAACATTAGAGAATTGTTACTCATCGAGGAGTTTGCTATTTTTAAAAGGCTTCCACCCTCAGTCTAGATGTGTGAGTCTCTCGCTCTCTCGCTCTCTCTCTCTCTCTCTCAAGAGAGAGTTAGATTTAGCTCTCAGGGCTAACAGAATAAAGGGATATGGGGAGGAAGCAGGAATGGGGTACTGATTTTGGATGATCAGCCATGATCATATTGAATGGCGGTGCTGGCTCGAAGGGCCGAATGGCCTACTCCTGCACCTATTGTCTGTGTTTCTATGTTTCACGCTGTGTCCTTTTGAAGCAGGTCGGCGAATATTTTCAACATGTTGGAAATCCAGCGGCGACCAGAAAGACGCTACGACTCTTTGGGCGACTGAGGAGACGACTCACGACCATACAGGCGACACGTCGCGGGCTGAAGCCCGTATGGCCGTGAGTAGTCGCCCAAGGAGTCGTACCGTGTTCTGATTGCCGCTGGATTTTCACCATGTTGAACATTTTCGCCGACCGGCAACGACCCATGACGGGTGCCGGCAGTCGCTGAAAAAGTCACGTAAGTGGGGCAGGCACAATACAGTTACTCCAGTTTTTGTGTCTATCTTCGGTGCAAACCAGCATCTGCAGTTCCTTCCTAAACTTTAACTTCTTTTTCAGTCGTGTGGCGTGCACAGCCTAAAGTTGTCGGACAACTTGTTCTATTTGATCTTCCGTTTGTGCGCGTCGAGTTGATTGCATTAGTCGAAACAGGGCGGGCCACGTGAAGGTTGCAATCTCCCACCCCACGTTGAGGATGGGCAGGGTTAAGTGCTGAATTTAGCCTCGCTTTGATTTTTGTAATTTCACAGATTCCCCAAACACAGTCCACCCCTCGATTCTTCTCTTAATCTGTGTTGTTTGCTTCAGGGTGGAGTCCAGGCAGATTGGACTAAAGGATTGGATTAATACACCACAACAGATGCCTAAACTGACAAAGTGTGCAGGACGGAACGGCAGATGTTGGGTTAAACCGAAAGGGAAAAGAGAGATATTAAATAAATGAATGAATGATGCGTAGGAAAGAACTGCAGATGCTGGTTTAAATCGAAGGCAGCGTCTCTGGATTGAAGGAATTGGTGATGTTTCGGGTCGGGTCTGAAGAAGTGTCTCGACCCGAAACGTCACCCAATCTTTCAATCCAGAAATGTTGCCTGTCCCGCTGAGTTACTCCAGCATTTTGAGTCAATGAAAGATATGCAAAAAAAGTAATGGGGCTGTCCCACTGTACGAGCTAATTCAAGAGTTCTCCCGAGTTTCCCCTGATTCGAACGCGGAGATTTACGGTAATGGCCGCTCGTAGGTACTTGGGGCTCTCGTGGACATTTTTCAACATGTTGAGAAATCTTCACGAGTCTTCACGAGCTTACCGCGTTTCCCGAGTACCTGCCGTTAGCGTAACGAGCCGCTAAGAGACGTCCCGAGCTCCGACGTACCCGCAACCTACATTCTACGTGCTTACCACGAGTTTGATTTTTTTTTTAAAACTCGGGAGAGCTCTTGAATGAACTCGTACAGTGGGACAGGCCCTTAACGGTGATAAAGGAAACTGACAAACCCTTGGAGAAGGTAGTTTCATTGCGAGCCAACATGTTGGCAACATTATGCAATGGCAAGATGAGATCATGTTCATTATGAAGCTGTCCAGAATTAAATTGATTAAATGACTTTCATTCAGTGCTTGCTAATACCGATCTAATCAACGCCAGTTTATAGCAGAATTGATTACCGTTTATTCAATGAAACGTGGCTTCAGAGCTTTTTGCTAACATAAGCTGATAACAAACTCCCAGCTAACTCATCACATTGCTTGGCCTGCAATGTTTAAGAAAGAACTGCAGATGCTGGAAAAATCGAAGGTAGACAAAAATGCTGGGGAAACTCAGCGGGTGAGGCAGCATCTAGATCTGAGTTTCTCCAGCAATTTTGTCTACCTTGGCCTGCAATGTTGTCGCTTCTCAAGCTGGATTGCTTCAGTCTTGCAACGATCCATTCAGGAGAGCATTCAAGCTATGGTGGACGAACAAATCTTAATCCTGTGTCTTGAAGCCAGAAATGATGGGGCCAATTACAGATGCAGCGGGTGCAGCGGGTAGAGCTGCTGCCTCAAGCCGCCAGAGACCCAGCTTTGATCCTGTCTATGTGTGCTGTCATCGTGTGGAGATTGCCCCTTCTCCCTGTGACCACATGGGTTTCCTCTGGGTGCTCCAGTTTCTTCCCATATCTCGAAAGACGTGCGGGTTTGTAGGCTAATTGGTCTCTGTAAAATTACCCCTCATGTGTAGGGAGTGGATGCGAGAGTGGGATAACGTTGAGCTGGCTGATGTGGACTCGGTGGGCCGAAGGACCTGTTTCCATGCTGTAAAATTCAGTCAATATTCAAAAAAAAAACCTTATAAAGGATAGTTCACTTTATGTAACTGAGGGGAAGGGGAAACCTATTTCACCATAGAAAGAAAAAAAGATAAAACGGCAAAGACGTGATATGGTTTATGGATAGGAAAGTTTTAGAAGGATACTAGACAAAGTGGGACCCGTTGGGTCCCGTTCCACCAACGCAATATTCCACCATACCTTGATATTCCACCAACGCATTATTCCACCATATCTCCTGAATGAATCATTGCAAAACTGAAGCAATCCAGCTTGAGAAGCGACAACATTGCAGGCCAAGGTAGACAACAATGCTGGAGAAACTCAGATCTAGATGCTGCCTCGCCCGCTGAGTTTCTCCAGCATTTTTGTCTACCTTCGATTTTTCCAGCATCTGCAGTTCTTTCTTAAACATTCTTAAATATTCCACCACTCACCCATAGCCCCCCAACTGCGCAGGCGTGGCTCATTTCCCCTCGTCCCCCAGCATTCTCCCCTCACACCCCCCCTCTTCACCCTCCATCTTAAAAAAAAAAATGTTTTAATTACTTTTCACTGTAAAAAGTCCAATTCCACTCGCTGCCCCTGCCCTTTGCAATGTTATAAATGGCTGGACTCCCAGTGCCCTGTCATTTGGGCAGGGGCAGCAAGTGGAATTGAATTTTTTACAGTGAAAAGCCACATTTTTTAAAGTTTAAAATGTGAATAATTTGTAAAATATACCCAAATAACTGAATAAATTGAAAAACCTGAATAACTTGTAAAATATACCATCAATCTGAACGAAACTTGGTACAACAACAAACTTGGACAATGGTGAGTAAGGTGGTCCAAAAATGGTTGTACTAATTTTGGCATAATTTCAGGAGAAGACGGACAAACAGACAGACATAGGATCAAACAGGATGAGAGTTTTAGTAATATATAGATGTTCATAAATTCTAGGAGCAGAATTGGGCCATTCGGCCCATCAAGTCTACTCTGCCATTCAATCATGGCTGATCTATCTCTCCCTCCTAACCCCATTCTCCTGCCTTCTCCCCATAACCCCTCACACCCGTACTAATCAAGAATCTATCTATCTCTTCCTTAAAAATATATCCAATAACTTGGCCTCCACAGACGTCTGTGGCAATGAATTCCACACTCTGACTAAAGAATTTCCTCCTCATCTCCTTACTAATTAAGAAATTCCTCCTCCTTACTAAGGAACAAACTCAGGCAGGTGGGGCTAGTGTAGATGGGGCTAGACACAAAAAGCTGGAGTAACTCAGCGGGACAGGCAGCATCTCTGGAGAGAGAGAATGGGTGAGGTCACCGAAACGTCACCCACTCCAGAGATGCTGCCTGTCCCGCTGAGTTACTCCAGCATTTTGTGTCTACCTTCGATTCAAACCAGCATCTGCAGTTCTTTGCTACACATAGTGTAGATGGGACATCTTGGTCAACATGGGCAAGTTGGGCCGAAGGGCCTGTTTCCGTACCGAATGTCTGTACGACTCTATGACGTTACGTGACATTTCTCTTGAGATCTGTAAGGGCTATTATTGATGGATTATTAAAATGTCTTCACAAAATGTCACCAAAAGTTCAACAATTTAATCTCCATCTCCTAGTAACGAGGAACTGAAATATTAACCGTTTCCTATTTTCACCGAAGCTGAGTTTTTACAGCAACGTATTTGCCATCAGAAGCATTGGCTTGGATGGAGAATGACTTGTCTGAGAAACATCCTACGCTCACCCTAACGTTGTAGAAACATAAATGTGTGACAGACTCCCACACAAAACCTTCTGATTAAAGCATAAATCAGAAAAATTCAAAGGCGAGGAATTGACAAGAAAGTAGGAAATTCATCTTGGAAGATAGTACATTTAGCATTGTAACTTGCTATAATTTTAGTATATGATTTTTCTATATACATGTGCATGTGTATATATACACTTTTAACTTTTTTTTCTCCCTACAATATTGACATATTCTGTTGTGCAGCTACAAGTATGAATTTTGTTGTTCTATCTGGGACACAGGACGATAACACACTCTCGACACTTGACTTGATGTCAATCCTTATAACATTGAATCAATATGTGGAATAATAGCAACACGTGAGATTGCTAATGTCCTTCCTTCTTGGCAAGCAGTTTGAGTAGAGCACCTTTTTAATCTTTCCTCATTTTCAATTTGATCTCCAGGAATGTTGCCTAATCTGCGGAGTTTATTTCAGGTTAGCTTCGATGTGGAGAGCGGACATAAGGGATTCAGCCCACCGAGTGCGCGGCGGCCGGCGATCCCCGCACGCTAACGCTGTCTCACACACACGAGGGACAATTAACAAATTTACCGAAGCCAATTAACCTGCAAACCTGTGCGTGTTTGGAGTGCGGGAGGAAACTGGAGCACCTGTAGAAAACCCACGCGGGTCACGGGAGAACGTTCAAACTCCGTACAGACAAGCACCCGTAGTCAGGATCGAACCTGGGTCTCTGGCGCTGTGAGGCAGCAACTCTACCGCTGCGCCACCGTGCCACCCTCCAGCGTTTTGTATCTACCTTGAGTACATTCTCAGCCCGACTTATGTTTTCACAAAACACAAAGTGCTGGACTAACTGAGCGGGACAGGCAGCATCTGTGGAAGGGATGGATAGGCAAGGTTTTGGTCTGGGACTAGGATGAATTATTAATCTGCTCTCACAAAATGCCATTAAACCATTCAATCCAAAACGTTTCCTGCCCATTCCCTCCACAGATGCAGCCTGACCGGCTGAGTTCCTCCAGCACTTTGTGTTTTGCTCAAGGTTCCAGCATCTGCAGTTCCTTGTGTCTCTTATATTTCCACAACATGCGTTGTGCGGTAGAGTTGCTGCCTTACAGCGCTTGCAGCGCCAGAGACCCAGGTGCGATTCTGACCACGGGTGCTGTCTGTACGGAGTTTGCTCGTTCTCCCCGTGACCTGCGAGATGTTCAGCTTCCTCCCACACTCCAAAGACGTACAGGTTTGTAGGTTAATTGGCTTGGTGTAAATGTAAAAAATGATCCTTAGTGTGTGTAGGATAGTGTTAGTGTGCGGGGATCGCTGGTTGGTGCGGACCCGGTGGGCCAAAGGGCCTGTTTCTGCGCTGTATCTCTCAACATAACTGAACTAAACAACATACCTGATAAAATGCAAATCTTTATATATCTCTGATGAACTGATTTTGTGCGGTAATGACTATACTAAGCAAGTACATTAAAGTAACTTATCTCTTATGTCTCCTCATCTGATTAATAGAACTGGGACTAGTATTTTAATGTGACTGATTGTGTTTCATTACCATTCTCTTGAGCAGTGGCTGGGAAACAAACTAATCTTCAGGAAGATGAGCAGACAATATCCAAACACTGGCTATTATCAAGGTAAAAGCAATTTTAAATATCTCACTCTTGTTTCAGAGTTAATAAATTCATATAGTGTGAACATGAGATAATACGGTGAGATTTGCAGCTTCACTACAACCTCCATCTGTTACACCTCATGACTGTTGTAAGTAGCTGAGACTTAGAACTTATATATAACATCACTGCACGTTACAGGAGAAATTACCCCGCAGTTCATTAAAAGAGGTTTTTAGTTTAGTTTAGAGATACAGCGCGGAATCAGGCCCTTCTGCCCAATGAGTCCGTGCCGACCAGCGATCCCCGCGCGCTCACACTATCCTACACACACTAGGGACAATTTACAATTTTACCAAGCCAATTAACCTACAAACCTGTACGTCTTTGGGATGTGGGAGGAAACCGATTTCTCAGCCTTTTGGATATTACTCCTATTAAAATAGTGTGCGGCACTATCCAGAGCTGCTGCCTCACAGAGCCAGAGACCCGGGTTCGATCCTGACCTGGGGTGCTGTCTGTGTGGAGTTTGTATGTTCTCCCCTGCGACCACGTGGGTTTCTCTCCTCCGGAGAGAAGGAATATTGATTTCTCTAACTTCAGGTAACACTGGCATTCCCTCTCTCTATCTCTCCATCCCTCCCCCACCCAAGTCGCACCAGCTTCTCATTTTCACCCAACAAACAGCCAACAATGGCCTGTTTCCTTTATCATTGTTACTTTTTTTGCATATCTTTCTTTCATTTGTTCTTTATCTCTCCACATCACCGTCTATATCTCTCGTTTCCCTTTCACCAGACTCTCAGTCTGAAGAAGGGTCTCGACCCGAAACGTCACCTCTTCCTTCTCTCCAGAGATGCTGCCTGTCCCGCTGAGTTACTCCAGCTTTTTGTGTCTACCTTCTAACAGATGTTAGTCTACAGAAACTGAATTTAGGACTGATTCTGTCTTGAACTCTGTGAAAACTGGACTCCAAACTTGTGAATAACTTCAAACTTTTTAATTGAGGAACTAAGAAGCCTTGCTAAACTTTAGCTGCTAATAAACTCTCATCACTGGTTGTGAAAATGGTTTATTTTGAGTGTAAAAATGATTAAAATTAAACGCATTCGCAACTTTAATTAAGATGCAAATATATTTAAATCAGGATATGTTGTAATACTTTAAATTATTTATAACTCGTGAAATATTTTATGAATAATATTTCATAACATTTTGTAATTATGCTTGCAACATGGATCTTGCAATTCTAGCTTGTGTCATTTCACAGTTATAGTTACAGGAAATTATTGCCAAACATTGGACTTTAGACAGTTTTGAGTCATTTACAAGTCTCTAATCTTGTATTTCCAGAGCTCCAAAATGTATCCCAACCAGTTTTTTCTGACACGTTAAACTAGTTTCACTGTCGTTCTGTGTAGTTTCACTGTTTGTATCCACACTTTATCACCTTCCTCACAGCCAACAATGGACCATTGTGGGCTCCAACTTTCCTTGATCATCTGGCTGGCTTTGACATGGCCAGAGTGAGTCCCACCGCAAATTGGAGGAGCAGCACCTCATATTTCGCTTGGTTAGTTTACACCCCAGTGGTATGAACATTGACCTCCAATTTCAGGTGGTCCTTGCTTTCTCCCTCCTTCCCCTCCCCTTCCCAGCTCTCCCACAGCCCACTGTCTCCACCTCTTCCTTTCTTCTTCCCCCCCCCCCCCACATCAGTCTGAAGACGGGTCTCGACCCAAAACGTCACCTATTCCTTCGCTCCATAGATGCTGCCTCACCCGCTGAGTTACTCCAGCTTTTTGTGTTTACACCTTTCGTTCTCGGTTGGATAGTTGCAGGATAGTTGGAGATTAATTCACTCAAACAAAACGGTCAATTGGTCCTATCGCCCACCAGCCCGAGACTGACCTTCAAGCCATTGTGCACATTAATCTGTGTGGGAAGGAACTGCAGACTCTGGTTTACACTGAAGATAGACACAAAATGCTGGAGCAACTCAGCAGGACCGGCAGCGTCTGTGGAATTCTCTGCCTCAGAGGGCGGTGGACGCAGGTTCTCTGGATGCTTTCAAGAGAGAGCTAGATAGAGCTCTTAAAAATAGCGGAGTCAGGATATGGGGAGAAGGCAGTAACGGGGTACTGATTGGGGATGATCAGCCATGATCACATTGAATGGCTCGAAGGGCCAAATGGCCTGCACCTGCCTATTGTCTATTGTCTATCTCTGGGTGACGTTTCGGGTCGAGATCCTTCTTCAATCTTCAGTCTGAAGAAGTGTCTTGACCCGAAACCTACATTAATCCGACGCTCTCCCGTTCCATTCTCCCCAATCCCATCGAACTCATCGCAGATTCCACCATTCACCCCAAAGGCAGGGGAAATTTACAGCTGACAACTAACTCTGCAGGTTGACTGTACACTACTGTTGTACATGAGGGGATATCCCCATGGGCTCTCTGGCTAAATGCTAGTGCCCTCCAACCCAATGAAGACGACAGCGCAAACCCAACCTCCCTCCCACCGACTCCATCAACACCTCACGCTGCCTCGGGATAAGGCCACCAGCATAACCAAGGACCACTCCCTCTTCTCCCCTCTCCCATCAGGCAAGAGGTACAGAGATTTGAACAGACACACCTCCAGATTCAGGGACAGTTTCTACCCAGCTGTTATCAGGCAACTAAACCATCCCATCACCAACTAGAGTGTGGTCCAGACCTCCCATCTACCTCTTGGCGACCCTCGGACTATCTTTATTCCAACTTTATCGAACTTCGACGTTATATCTTGCACTAAATGGTCTTCCTTTTATCTTTTAACACTGCACTGTCGAAGATTGTCATGTTATAGTCTTCTGTGACTGGATGGCACGCAAACAAAAGCTTTTCACTGTACCTCGGTACACGTGACAATGAACTAAACTACACTCACAGGGCGAGGGTAATTGATCGGTTAATAGGATTGATTATAAGACAGCAATTCCTATTAACAGCCAGATCACACTAGCATTGTGTCCGTCTAAACAAAGGCCATTTCTTTTTGATGAATGAAAATTAAATAAGGAAGGAATATGAATTTGATCTACGGCATGCATGTTCATTCCCGATAACAGGACTGTATGATATATAAACATCTGTCAAGAGGATGGTACACATCCTCTCACAGTACATATATTACACTCAGGCAACACTGTTGTAATTGCACGAGTATATCAGCTCTTTGAGAAAGTAATTTGAACTTTGTATTAGGAAATCGTGAGCTAAAATGACTTCAACAGTAGTTTAAGAAGGAACTGCAGATGCTGGAAAAATCGAAGGTAGATAAAAACGCTGGAGAAACTCAGCGGGTGAAGCAGCATCTATGGAGCGAAGGAATAGCTGTGTTTCTCCAGCATTTGTGTCTACCAACAGTAGTGTAGTTCAGTTTAGAAACACCAAATCCATGCTGACTAGTCATCCCCGCACATTAGACAACAGGTGCAGGAGTAGGCCATTCGGCCCTTCGAGCCAGCACCGCCATTCAATGTGATCATGGCTGATCATCCCCAATCAGTACCCCGTTCCTGCCTTCTCCCCATATCCCCTGACTCCGCTATCTTCAAGAGCTCTATCCAACTCTCTCTTGAACAGGGGCAAGAGACAATCATTAACATGACCCTACACACACTAGGGACATTTTCTAACATCAAACCAATTAACCTACAAACCTCTAAATCTAATTTTCTCTTGGAAACGTCCAGTGAATTCACATCCACTGCCTTCTGTTGATTCTGCTGGGGGGGGGGGGGGGGGGGGGGGGGGGGGGGGGGGGGGGGGGGGGGGGGGAAATCCGGACGTTCATGTTGAATCCTATAATGTATTGTGTCTTTTTCTCTTTTTTCTTTTATATGGATGTATGGTAATCTAATTTCTTCTCTGTAAAGCACTTTGGCATCAAAGTGAGTTGATTCAAAAGTGCTAAATAAATAAAACTTACTTACTTCTGTGGCAGAGAATCCCATAGATTCACAACTCTCTGGGTGGAAAAGTTATCCCTCATCTTATGGGGTGGGGGCTGAAGCGCCTGATTCCACACTGTTTCTCTAAAGCTAAAATAAAACTTTACATTCCATTTGCTACTGAGGCCTCATAGTTCAAATCATCTTACTGAAGCCAGGCGGTTTAAATTTGTTTTTAATTGCAGATAGAAGATTACTTGTTCATTCATTGTAGCTTCTGAGCGTAGATACTACTGTTGGTTGGCTTAGGTTCTATACTGTCTTAGGTTCTATTACAATACTGGTTCTATTACTCTATTACTATTCTATTACTATTACTATTACTATTAGTTCTATTACTATTACTGTACAGGTTCTATACTGTATTAGGTTCTGTTACTGTCGGTTGGCTTAGGTTCTATACTGTCTTAGGTTCTATTACTATACTGGTTCTATTACTCTATTACTATTCTATTACTATTACTATTACTATTACTATTACTCTATTAACTGTCTTATTCTAGACAGGTTCTATTACTGTATTACTATTCTATTACTATTACCATTACTATTAGTTCTATTAATATTACTATACAGGTTCTATACTGTATTAGGTTCTATTACTGTCGGTTGGCTTAGGTTCTATACATCTTCTCAGTTGACAGGTTAGCAACTACTGTAATGGAGAATGGTGCTCACCCAGCCTTTCTTTCTTTTAAAATCTTTTTATTGGGTTTTTTTCTCCAAAGAAAACAAAAATAAAACATTAAAAAAAAACAGAATAATGATAAACATTACAATGATATTGATACATAGGGATCAGGATTACATTAACAACAGGTAGAACCTAATGTGAGACCAGTGTCAAAATGCCACATTGAGTATAGACCTCCCGGGCTCTATGTAAATATAGTTACATCTTTAAAAGAAAACTTATAAATGTAGAAAAAAACACAAAAATAAAAAGACAAAAAGAAAAGGAAAAAAGGAAAAGCAAAACCCCCCTAAACTAAGAACAAAATTAAAAAAATTAATTAAAATAACATAAGACTAAAAATAAAATAAATAAATAAAAACTAAACAAATCAAAACAGAATCTGAACTAAAAGTTTCAACAATTTAAGTCTGTATGTTGTCAAGTCCGTTCCACCATATAGAGGTAAAATAGTTTGTATAACGGCTAAAGAGGGAACAATTTATGTTGTGTGAAAAGTGTTCAATAAATTTCCCCCAAGTCTTATCAAATTTAACCAAGGGTTCAGGTCACCCAGCCTTGAGAGTGAACGTTTGTGTTTGCGGAGCATCCTCCCCTCCAAGACCAACCTCCCATGAATTCAACTCCCAACCCCAGGATGGAGGCAGCCTTCCAGATGAGCTTGTTGATTCTGGTGGCGTCCACGGCCTTCACCCTGCTGGCCCAGCACACGGCAGCGAAGAAGATGGCACTGGGCGCCAGCGAATGATAGACAGCATCTATCTTGCTGTACTAGAATTACACTGTCTGACAAGAGAGAGCCAGATAGGGCTCTTAAAAATAGCGGAGTCAGGGGATTTTTTTTTCACACAGAGATTGGTGAATCTGTGGAATTCTCTGCCACAGAAAATAGTTGAGGCCAGTTCATTGGCTATATTTAAGAGGGAGTTAGATGTGGCCCTTGTGGCTAGAGGGATCAGGGGGTATGGAGAGAAGGCAGGTACAGGATACTGAGTTGGATGATCAGCCATGAAGGGCCGAATGGCCTACTCCTGCACCTATTTTCTATGTTTCTATGTTTTTAAAGATAGCGGAGTCAGGGGATATGGGGAGAAGGCAGGAACGGGGTACTGATTGGGGATGATCAGCCATGATCACATTGAATGGTGGTGCTGGCTCGAAGGGCCGAATGGCCTCCTCCTGCACCTATTGTCTACTGCAGATGTTGACAGAGCGGAGCCTCCTCAGAAACTACAGCAAGCTCTGCCCCTTCTTATACAGTGGCTCAGCATTCCTGGACCAGTCCAGTTTACTGTCTAGGTAAGCTCCAAGGTATTTGTACACCTTGGCAAACTGCAATCCGCACCCTTGATGGTGCCAGCAGGGGACAGGGGTGCTCCTCTCCTCCTAAATTCCACCACTGAACTCCTGAGACTTGTCGGTGTTGAGTTAATTCGGTAATTCAGTATTTACCGTCCCCTTCAGCTTCCTCGCGTCCGACAATATTCCTCGCAATATTCCTCGCGTCGGCACTAACCTCATTTAGTAAAGATTGCCAGCAATCTTCACAGCGCTCGCTCCACTGAATTGCAATGACTGGATAATGTGTTGTTAGCTGCACTCACTGAGCGATAGGTTCCTCTGTTCCCTGAGCCATGGGATCTATTCTGGCCTCCTGAGGGGTAAATATGGTCTAGGTTTAACAACCCGCTCTCTGCACTATGTGGTAGCCGGGTTTCTGGAGTGGGACTTCAAACCTACAACTTTCACACAGAGAGTGGTGAATCTGTGGAATTCTCTGCCACAGAAGGTAGTTGAGGCCAGTTCATTGGCCATATTTAAGAGGGAGTTAGATGTGGCCCTTGTGGCTAAAGGGATCGGGGGGTTTGGAGAGAAGGCAGGTACGGGATACTGAGTTGGATGATCAGCCATGATCATATTGAATGGCGGTGCAGGCTGGAAGGGCCGAATGGCCTCCTCCTGCACCTATTTTCTATGTTTCTGACTCAGAGGCGATAGCCTGCTCAGCATGCCTTCTACCCAGAGATGCTGCCGGTCCCACTGAGTTACTCCAGCTTCTTGTGTCTATCTTCAGTGTAAACCAGCGTCTGCAGTTCCTTCCTGCACAAAACTAAGTCAATGATGTTAAAGTATTTTTTTTCATCACAACATTTTATTATTGCAGAGTTTTGTTCCCCCAGCTTCACGTCTTCATGTCCCCCTCCTCCCCACCCCCTAAGACTCAACCAGTGCCCGTCCAATTCTGTCTCTTGAGTCCAAATCCGCGAAATTGCTTTATTCAATTTTCCTTGAAACCACTTTGTGCCAAAATGGGGCACTTTGCAGCTGAGCAACATCCATGCCAATAAACTGGCCCATTAGATGGGTCATTACAAGCATGTTAGGCTTGGATGTCTCCTTTCCTTTTAATGCAATTTCCATTCTCGTAAATTAGTTTTGAAAGCGGAATCTGTTGTGGCATTATCAATAAAAAAAAAATTATAACAAGCTATTATCATTTTACAACAGGTAGGGACAACACACATTTGTGAAAGGTAAGTGGTATTAAATGTTTTTTTTCTGGCTGGGACTCATCAGGAAGATGCAAGAATCTTGATGTTATGTTGAAGTATTTGATACGTTGTCAGAGTCGCTGTGTTACAGCGCCAGAGACCCGGGTTCGATCCTGACCACGTGGGCTGTCTGAACCCGTATAGTTAGGATGGAGCCCGGGTCTACCGCAACTCTACCGCCGCGCCACTGTGCCAACTTGCCGTGAGTCAAGAGTCAAGAGCGTTTTATTGTCATATTTCCCAGACGGGACAATGAAATGCTTACTTGCTGCAGCACAACAGAATATGTGTATATATGTAAACATTGTATATAACGGGGGAAAAAAGGTTCAATAAATGCCAAGTATAGTGCGATAATAATGCAGCCTTTTGCAGTTCAGAGCTCCGAACTGTTGTGTTTAATAGCCTGACCGCTGCAGGAAATAAGTGTTTAATAGCCTGGTGGCTGTAGGGAAATCTTTCCACTTTACAGGTAAGAATTTCATGAACGTGCCACATCCAACAAGTGATGTACAACAGGCCAGAAAGGGATGAAGAAGCAGATGCATCAACGAGAAAAGCAATTACAGTGGACACCTGAAGGCAAAGATTCAAAAGATTAGTCTGACAGCTGGGCTTGAAGAAAGAACTTGAAGGAGGAAAGGAAGGCAGAGAGGTGGGAAGGAATTAGGGAGGGAATTCCAGAGGTCCCTGGTCTCCTGTGATGGGCAATTACATTTGGGGAAGAACCAGAATCTGGAATTGAAGGAGCGAAAATACGGGTAAAGATTTTGAAAGAAAATCAAAATCTTACCAACCAGAGTGAAAAGCTTTTGTTGCGTGCTTCTGCCCGACTAATATGAACATTCAATTTGATAAAAAATGACTTTTCGGAAACATTTTCAGGGAGGTTTTTGATTTGATTTCAGGTTAACATTTTTAACATCAGGTTGACATAATTTCATGTATTTTGTGTTTTTATGAGTGTTGGCGGATCAATTTCCTTCCTGGGTTAAATAAAGTCTATCGTATCGTATCGTATCATACTCGGCAACAACAACATTCCATAAAAGCAGCGTTGGAAGGCTTTCAATCTGTTTTTTTTTCTGACAAATGTCAATTTAAATGTAAGCGAGTAGCAGGAATGGATTAGAAACATAGAAAATAGGTGCAGGAGTAGGCCATTCGGCCCTTCGAGCCTGCACCGCCATTCAATATGATCATGGCTGATCATCCAACTCAGTATCCTGTACCTGCCTTCTCTCCATACCCCCTGATCCCTTTAGCCACAAGGGTCACATCTAACTCCCTCTTAAATATAGATAATGAACTCTACCTTCTGTGGCAGAGAATTCCACAGATTCACCACTAATTAATGGGTTTAGGCTGATAAACGATTCCAATTCAACATTCAGAATTCTAAATTTTGGAGACAGTAAATCACATGTGGGTGATATCCAACGTCTATCGACAAATCGTAAAGAACAAACCAAATCTGACGAGGAAGTTGATGATGGAAGGATTTAGGGTTCGGAGTAACTCAGCGGGACAGGCAGCGTATCTGGAGAGAAGGAATGGGTAAAGCTTCGGGTCGAGACCCTTCTGTCTTTAATCTGTTGGTGTATCTTCAACAGGATGAAAGGCATCATTTTGGAGAGGTCAAGGAGGCAGGGTTGTGACAAATTCACCATGAAGGTGAATAGTTTCTCCAAGACTAACATTGAACCTAGAAGTCGTGTGATTGGGCAATAGATGGTCGGTGTGGACCTGGACAGAAAGGTCCGTGTGGGAATGGGAG
The DNA here is from genome assembly GCA_035221665.1 of Okamejei kenojei. Classification (NCBI taxonomy): domain Eukaryota; kingdom Metazoa; phylum Chordata; class Chondrichthyes; order Rajiformes; family Rajidae; genus Okamejei; species Okamejei kenojei. The sequence goes on along the minus strand of CM069169.1, from coordinate 16,624,032 downwards.
GAGGAGTTAAAGAGTTTAGCAACACATAGGTCTGGGCGGACTGAGTTTGTACAACCTCCCTGTGACCGCGTGGGTTTTCTCCGGGTGCTCTGGTTACCTCCCCCACTCCAAAGACATACAGGTTTGTAGGTTAATTGGCTTCGGTAAAATTGTAAATTGTCCCTGTTTAAGAAGGAACTGCAGATTCTGGAAAATCAAAGGTAGACAAAAGTGCTGGAGAAACTCAGCGGGTGCAGCAGCATCTATGGAGCGAAGGTAATAGGCAACGTTTCGGCACGTTGCCTATTTCCTTTGCTCCATAGATGCTGCTGCACCCGCTGAGTTTCTCCAGCACTTTTGTCTACCTGTAAATTGTCCCTAGTGTGCTTAGGGTAGAGTTAGTCTACAGGGTGATCGGTGGTTGGCCCGGACTTGGTGGGCCGAACGGCCTGTTTCCGTGCTGTATCTCTAAAGTAAACTCAAGGACAGTTGAAGGGTGTTTGTGATCCAGTCCAACTGCTCAGTATGCAGGCAAGTAGCACCGCCATCATGATATTGATTTTTCTATTCCAATATAATCTTCTCATGTGTGCTTTCTCGTACATCAGCAAACATCTCGATGGCACCCATCACGTTGCCCTAGAAATTAAACCAAACCCACCCCCATAAATATTGTGTAGATAAACAGTTTAATACCTGGCATGTTACTAACTTTGAAGCTTTGAAGAGGATGCAGTGGAAGTTTATCAGAATGTGCAGGAAGGAGCTGCAGGTGCTGGTTTATACCGGAGATAGACACAAAATGCTGGAGTAACTCAGCGGGACGGGCAGCATCTCTGGGGAGAAGGGCAGCACGCTGGCGCAGCGGTAGAGTCGCTGCCTTTTAGCGCTCGCAGCGCCGGGGACTCGGGTTCGATCCCGACTACGGGCGCTGTCTGAACGGAGTTTGCACGCTCTCCCCGTGACTGCGTGGGTTTTCTCCGAGATCTTTGGTTTCCTCCAACACTCCAAAGACGTACAGGTTTGCAGGTTAATTGGCTTGGTGTGTGTGTAAATTGTCCCTAGTGTGTGTAGGGTAGTGTTAATGTGCGGGGATCGCTGGTCGGCGCGGACCCGGTGGGCTGAAGGGCCTGTTTCCGTATTGTATCTCTAAAACTAAACTAAAGGGAATGGAATGGGTGACGTTCGGTTGAGAATCTTCCTCAGACTGTTCAGAATGTTGGCTTGGATTAATTTAAAGGGTATTTAGCTTGAAGGAGATATTGCGGACAAACTTTAATTGGTTTCTCTGGAACGTCGGAAGCTGAGGAAGACCCTCATAACCATTCACTTACCAGACAACCAGAGAGGCAGTCCTGAGCTACTATCTACCTTCTTGGAGATCCTCGGACTATCGTTGATTGGATTTTATGGCTTTATCTTTGGAAGATATTTATTCTCTTCATCATGTACCAGTGCATACTCAATAGAAGTGGCTCGGTGTAAACGTCTTTCTGTCTGACTGGATAGCACGCAAAAAAGAGCTTTGCGCTGTAACTCGGTACATGTGACACCCAACTAAACTCAACCTGATGGCAGTTTATAAAATTAGGAGAGGCACAGATAAGCTAGACAGTCAGGACCTTTTCCCCAAAGGTGGAAATATCAATGAATAGAGGGCACAGCTTTAAGGTCAGAGGGGAAAGGTTTGCAGGAGATTTGCGAGGCAGCTTTCATATGTGTCGGGTGTTGGGTGCGTGGAACGCGAATGCCAGGGATGGTGGTGGAGGCAGATACGATAGTGGCGTTTAAGAGCCTTTTAGATGGGCACATGTTTAAGTCACAGCCTCAAAATTAAAGGAAGTTCTTTTAGGAAGGAAATGAGGAGGAATTTCTTTAGTCAGAGGGTGGTGAATCTGTGTAATTCTTTGCCACAGAAGGCTGTGGAGGCCAGGTCAATGGACATATTTAAGGCAGAGATGGATTGATTCTTGATTAGTACGGGTGTCAGGAGTTATGGGGAGAAGGCAGGAGAATGGGGTTAGGAGGGAGAGATAGATCGATCAGCCATGATGGAATGGTGGATGGGCCGAATGGCCTAATTCTACTATCACTTCTGACGTGGACGTGTATGGAATGGAGGGATATGGATCACATGGACCATAGGAGATTAATGTATCTTGCCAGCATGCTCGGCCAGTCTGAGCGAAAAAGTCACCCATTCCTTCTCTCCGGAGATGCTGCCTGTCCCGCTGAGTTACTCCAGCTTTTTGTGTCTGTCCAAGACAGTAAATCTATCTTTACGGAACTGAAAGTAAGTGAAAATCACCTTGACATGAAATCATCTATCATCAGTGAAGTGCAGCAGTGGATTCATTCTGATGTGACTGAGTGCCAGTCAAACGAGAATGGCGTCTCGAGTGAACTCCTCATGAACAACCCATTCAATTCAAGCAATTCAAGGATTCAATTCCTCTGACAATCCACACACTTTGGAGAAACGCACCGGTCATAAGGTCAGCAGAAAATGGAAGAACTTCACTACGAAGATAGACACAAGATGCTGGAGAAACTCAGTGGCTCAGGCAACATCTCTGGATAACATGAAGAGGCAACGTCTCTGGTCGGGTCACGGGGAGAGCGTGGAAACTCCACGCAGTCAGCACCCGAGGTCAGGATGGAAGCCGGGTCTCTGGCTCTGAGCCACTGTTGAGTTGACATAGCATCGCTGAAGTATAATTCCGATCCTGACCTCGGGTGCTGTCTGTGTGGAGTTTGCACGTTATCCCCGTGACCCGCGGGGTTTCCTCCGGGTGCTCTGTGCGGGTTTGTAGGTTAATCGGCCCTCTGCAAATTGTCACCACCGGAGCACCCGGAGAAAACCCACGTAGGTCACGGGGAGAGCGTACAAACTCCGTACAGACAGCACCCGTAGTCTGGATCGAACCCGGGTCTCTGGCGCTGAGAGGCAGCAACCCTACCCTTATTTTAACAGCAGTCATCAGTCAGAGGATTCATTTTTCATCTTGGATATCAGTGGCTTCCTCTCTCCCAGCTATTCTGATCCCCATGTTCCTCCTGCAACTAAGGTTACACAACAAAAAACTGAATATCCCAGCTCACCCAAGCCCCCAGGCAAAAGGTTGTAGAACGCAGCACAAAGCAGTCAATAAAACACATCTTACACTGATTGAACCTTATTCAGAGCAGTTCACATAACTGCCACGATAACTGCCTGCCATTACCAGCTACAGTAGTGCATTTTATGTTATTAAGTTCCTGAGGACCAATTGGCCTAATAATCTGATCAGTGACTTCATGAGCAGAAGCTACTCATAACTCAATGGAAAAAAGGTTTGTGTTTTTCACATGGTTTTCACGGGGAGAACATGCGAACTCCGTACAGACAGCACCCGTGGTCAGGATCGGACCCGGGACTCTACCGTTGAGCCATCCTCAGTATCCTGTAATTATCTATGTTTTATGTAAAGTGGAATTAAAGAATAAGATGGGAGCGTCTAGGACCAGAGGGCACAGCCTCAGAATAAGAGGATGTACCTTTAGAAAGGAGATGGGGTGGAATTTCTTCGAACAGAGGATCTGTGGTATTCATTGCTACGGAAGGCTGTGGAGGCCAAGTCAATGGATATTTTTAGGCAGAGATTGATAGATTCTTGATCAGTACGGGGTTATGGGAAGAAGGCAGGAGAATGGGGTTGAGAGAGAAAGATAGATCAGCCATGATTGAATGATAGAGTAGACTTGATGGGCCGAATGGAGTAGTTTTGCTCCTAGATTATTATATGAAGATTTTTATGCAATCAGTAATTGAAATCTGGAACATGCTACCAGAGGAAGCAGTTTAATTTAATTTAGTTCAGAGATAGTGTGGAAACAGGCCTTTGGCCCACCGAATCCTCGCTGACCAGCGATCCCCGTGCGGTAACACTATCCTACACACACTGGGGATCATTTACATTTATACCAAGCCAATTAATCTACAAACCTGCACGTCTTTGGAGTGTGGGAGGAAACTGAGGATCTCGGAGAAAACCCTCGCGGGTCACGGGGAAACGTGCAAACTCCGTACAGACAGCGCCCGTAGTCGGGATCGAACCCAGGTCTCTGGCGCTGTGAGGCAGCAACTCCACTGCTGAGCCACTGTACCGTGGTGGAATGAGAAATGATTATTTTGTGTTAGGGAGGTTTAAAGAGACGATTGAACAGGTCTGATCACTGCAGGAGATTGCATGGAGTCACGAGGACACACAGCGTGACTCTGGTGCAACCTGACCAGCGGGCTCTGTACAATGGAAAATCTGTTCCAGTGTGTAGTTCAGTCTGCGTAGGAAGGAACCACAGATAAACCAAAGAAAGACACAAAAAGCTGCAGTAACTCAGCGGGTCAGACAGCATCTCTGGAGAACATGGATCGGGGTGACGTTACGGCTCCTGACCCTTCCTCAGGCTCGTGTTTGTCATAGGTTTTTACATATTTTAGTTCACCCCTACTTGTCTTAGTGAATAGTTTCAGATGTCTGTAAACAGCCAAGAGATTGTCACAAGGAACATGTGCTTCACAGTGAAGCAGCGGTAGAGACCTGGGTTCAGTCCCGACTACGGGCGCTGTCTGTACGGAGTTTGTACGTTCTCCCCCATGACCTGCGTGGGCTTTTTCCAGGTGCTCCGGTTTCCTCCCACACCCCTGAGACATGCAGGTTTGTAGATTAATTTGCTTGGCATAATTGTAAACTGTCCCTGGTGCGTGTAGGATAGTGCTAGTGTGCTGGGGTCGCTGGTCAGCATGGACTCGGTGGGCTGAAGGGCCTGCTTCCACGCTGTATCTCTAAACAAGATCTAAATAGAGTAATGTTTCAGAAGGAACTGCAGATGCTGGAAAATCGGTAGACAAAAATGCTGGAGAAACTCAGCGGGTGAGGCAGCATCTAGACGCTGAGTTTCTCCAGCATTTTTGTCTACCCTGGCCTGCAATGTTGTCGCTTCTCAAGCTGGATTGCTTCAGTTTGGCAATATTCCACTAGGGACAAGTTTACATTCATACCAAGCCAGTTAACCTACAAACCTAAGGTTGACAAAAATGCTGGACATACTCAGCGGGCGAGCCTGCATCTATGGAGCGAAGGAAATAGGCAACATATCGGGTCAAAACCCTTCTTCAGACTGATGCGAGGGTGAGGGGAGGGGAGGAACAAAGGATGAAGTGGAGTGAGAGGACTGAGGGAGAGCTGAGAAGAGGAGGAGAAAGTAATAGAGTAACAGTAGTTCTATTGTGTTTTGAGATAGATTAGCAATGTTGCATTCGTTTAAAGTATCTAGTTTGTTACATTGGATTAGCTCTTTAAACATCAACCACACAATTTGTGGGTCCCTGACCAGAAATAAACATGTTACCAATTGCTATTCCATTAATGCAAGTTGTGAGATAATGAGACTATCTCAATTATGATGCTTATGCTCATTAGGTTTCACAAAATAAATCAATTGTTATACATTAGATTCTCTGATGTACAATATTTGATTTGTACAGCCAGGCTGCTTTGAAGAACGGGATTTAAATTTTGAACGAGTTATCCAGAAAAGATAGGTGTTTCATTGAACAAACCATTCACTCTGATCCTGAAAATTTAATTTCAGGAGGGCACGGTGGCGCAGCGGTAGAGTTGCTGCCCTACAGCGCCGGAGACCCAGGATCCATCCCGACTACGGGTGCTGTCTGTACGGAGTTTGCACGTTCTCCCCGTGACCACGTGGGTTTCCTCCGAGATTGGGGGAGTCCAGAACCAGGGGCCACAGTTTAAGAATAAGGAGTAAGCCATTTAGAACGGAGACGAGGAAACACTTTTTCTCACAGAGAGTGGTGAGTCTGTGGAATTCTCTGCCTCAGAGGGCGGTGGAGGCCGGTTCTCTGGATGCTTTCAGAGAGAGCTAGATAGGGCTCTTAAAAATAGTGGAGTCAGGGGATATGGGGAGAAGGCAGGAACGGCGTACTGATTGGGGATGATCAGCCATGATCACATTGAATGGCGGTGCTGGTTCGAAGGGCCGAATGGCCTCCTCCTGCACCTATTGTCTATTGTCCATTGGGTTTCCTCCCACACTCCAAAGACGTGTCTATAAACGTGTCTGAGGCAGAGAATTCCACAGACTCACCACTCTCTGTGAGGAGAAAAAATGTTTCCTCATCTCCGTTCTAAATGGCTCGCACCTCATTCCTGAACCGTGGCCCTTGGTTCTGGACTCCCCCAACATCGGGAACGTGTTTCCAGCTTTTCACCGCAACAAAAGCTTTTCACTGTACCTCGGTACACGAGACAACAAGCTAAACTACACTGAACTAAAATTAAACTAAAAGAAAGGAACCTTTGGCTATTCTTTGGCCAAACCAGGAACAATGATAGAATGTATCATAGAATGCTCGTCGTTGATGAATATCTCAAAATGTTTTCTTTTCATTATTACTATCTCGAGAAATCGTAACCGTGGCCTCTCCCTTCAGCGGTCTCTCACTCACTACGTTTAAAAAGATATGGGAGCATTTGCATTAAGTCAGATTATCATATGTCAGGTCAGTTATAACCCGGGGAAGCACTTTATAACCAAATGCGGTTTTGTGGAAAATAAATCAACTTTGACAAATTTGCTTGAATTTCTCAAGGATACACCGAGCAGCCTCAATGTAATGTATTTTATTTGCATGTGACTTCTGACAAAATGCCATATCGATGTCTGGCTCGTGAGTTACGAGCTCGTGGTATTTGGCGGAACTTGGCAGGATGCGTTGAGGACAATTTGGACTGTGCTCTTATTTACTTGTGCATTCTCCTGAAGTCTATCCACCAAGTCGTAGGTCCACTCACAAGATTTAAGGGATACTTGGACAGGTACTGGGAAAGGAAAGGTTGAGAGAGATATGGACCAAATGCAGGTAAATGGGACTCGTACTGTAAGTCCACGATCCAATTTGATTGATTGAAAGATAGGGCATGGAAACAGGTCATAAGGTCAAAAGTGATAGGAGCAGAATTAGTCCATTCGGCCCATCAAGTCTACTCCGCCATTCAATCATGGCTGATCTATCTCTGCGTCCTAACCCCATTCTCCTGCCTCTTCCCCATAACCCCCGACACCCGTACTAATCAACAATCTATCTATCTCTGCCTTAAAAATATCCACTGACGTAGCCTCTACAGATTCACCACCCTCTGACTAAAGAAAGTTCTCAACTCCTTCCTAACGGATCAAAATGGAAAGAGAATGGAAGGCAAGTCTGAGTTTTACATCAGTCTGAAGAAGGGTTTCGGCCCGAAGAGTTGCCTATTTCCTTCGCTCCATAGATGCTGCCGCACCCGCTGAGTTTCTCCAGCATGTTTGTCTGCCTTTTACATCACTGGAGTGGGTGAGGAAGAGATTTACCAGAAAGCTGCCGGGATTAAAGGGCATTAGTTATAACGAGAGGTTGGAAAGACTTGTATTGTTTTCTTTGGAAAGTCAGAGGTTGAGGAGAAGCCTGATAAAAGTTCATAAAACAGGCAGCATCTCTGGAGAGAAGGAATGGGTGACGTTTTGGGTCGAGACCCTTCTTTAGGCTGAGAGTCAAGGGGAGAGGGAGACAGGGATATGGAAGGGTAAGCATCGTTTCACCTTCCCCAAGCTAACAATGATCTAAACTACATTTTCCTTGAACCTTGTCCTCTTTGATGTCTCGATTTCACACCTTACCCTTCCACATCGAGAAGAGGGTGTGGCCAGGGTCGACTGGTCCTTGATTATGCTGCTGGCCTTGCCGAGGCATCGTGAGGTACAAATGGAGTCAATTGTAGGGAGGTTGGTTTGTGCGATGCTCTGGGCTGCGTCCACAATTCTTGCGGTCTTGGACGGAGCAGTTCCCAAACCAAGCTGTGACGCATCCCGATAAAATGCTTTCCACGGCGCATCTGTAGACGTTGGTGAGAGTTGTAGGAGACATGCCGAACTTCCTACTGGGCCTGTCCCGCTTACACCACTTTTTTGGCGACTGCCGGCACCAGTCATCGGTCGTTACAGGTTGCCGAAAATGTTCAACGTGTTGAAAATCCAGCGGCGACCAGAACAAGGGACGACACTTTGGGCGACTGCTCACGGCCATACGGGCTTCACCCCGCGACGTGTCGCCTGTATGGTCGTGAGTCGTCCCCTCAGTCGCCCAAAGAATCGTAGCGTCTTTCTGGTCGCCGCTGGATTTTCAACATGTTGAACATTTTTGCCGACCTGCGACGACCTCTGACGGGTGCCGGCAGTCGCCGAAAAAGTCTCGTAAGTGGTTCAGGCCCGTAAGCCTTCGACCGAAGTGGGTCGTTGACCTCTATCCCATGGCGGATATTGGAGTTTTGTGACTAGTTCATTGCCAGTGTGGAAGGAAACAAAGGCATTTGATCAATTACGTATACTTACTGATGCCTAATCCAATATGAATCAGATTTATTTTGCATCTTTCATTCTGCATTTTTATTCCACCGGATTTGTTTAGTTTAAGAACTGAGCGACAAGTGTTTTTATAAATAATTGAGGCTTAAATATACGAGATGAGATAATTAGATGACTCACAATATCACATTGGCATTAAATTGGCAGGTTGTTATTTTTAGATGCCTTAATCTGCCCGGCATGTTTCAGGAGACACAAGAGGTCACGGGGAATTTATGTACCAGCATATTGACATATCTATAAATGGGCGCGTGTTCTGGCTTGGACGTGAGATCGTTCGGAAACACAGCACGCTTGCGATCCTGAAGCATCTCTGGAGTGAAGGAATGGGTGACCTTTCAGGTTGAGATCCTTCTCCAGACTGAGAGTCAGGGGACAGGGAGACACAGGGATAAGGAAGGCGTGTAAACGAGACATCAAAAGAGATGCTCGTCAAGGAAAATCGAGCTTGTTAGCTCGAAGCCGTGAATAAAGTAAACAGATTAAAATATTTAAGAAGGAACTGCAGATGTTGGAAAATCGAAGGTAGACATAAATGCTGGAAAAACACAGCGGGTGAGGCAGCATCTATGGAGCGAAGGAATAGGTGATGTTTCGGGTCGAGACCCTAGTCTGGAGAAGGGTCTCAACATGAAACGTCACCTATTCCTTCGCTCCATAGATGCTGCCCCACCCGCTGAGTTTCTCCGGCAGTTTTGTCTACCAGAGGGAAAAATGTAATCAGGAAGACAGTCAGACTGGTGGGAGAACTAGGAAGAAGGAATGGGTGACATTTTGGGTCATGACCCTTCTTCAGTCCTGAATGAAACATCACCCATTCCTTCTCTCCAGGGATGATGAGCATTTCTCTCTTCTCAGCAAATGCTTTTAATCTTTGGCACCAATTTTCTACACAGAAAGTGCAGGGCGAATCAATGTGTACTAACGAGGAATCTTAGTGGGCGGCAGCGGGTAGAGCTGCTGCCTCACAGCGTCAGAGACCCGGGTTCGATCCTGGCTATGGGTGCTGTCTGTATGTTCTCCCCGTGACCGTGTGGGTTTCCTCCGGGTGCTCCGGTTTCCTCCCACATTTCAAAGACGTGCAGGTTTGCAGGTCGATTGACCTGGCCTTTGTCTCTGCCTTGTTGTTGGTGATTTGTGACTCCCCCCCCCCCCCCCCCTCTCCCTCCCAGAGAATGGGGTTTATAACGGAGAGATAGATCAGCCATGATTGAATGGTGGAGTAGACTTGATGGGCCAAATGGCCTAATTCTGCTGACACTTATGGCCTTATGACGCGCCCCCCCCACCCACACCCACCCACACCACAACACATCACTCAGACTCACGGGAAAGCCTTTTATTCTCGGCGCTGACATCACACAGGCACAGAAACACGCTCGCACACGGCCTCCCCCGCCACACGCACACGGCAGTGTCACGGGAACGACACGGAACTGCCCGGGAAACACGCCAGCGTCCCGGCGACCCTTCAGAGTCCCCGGGACACGCACGAACACACGACAGAGTCACGGGACGGAGACCCAAGGTCCCGGGAGAACACGCGTGTCCCCGCAGCACACGCATAAAAAAATACATTTGTACAAAAGGTGGGGGAGCGGGGACGAAGGGTGGGGGGAGGAGGGAAAGGGGGGAGAGGAGAAGTGGGGGGAGGGGGAAGAGACGGGGGGGGGGGGGGCGAGGAGGAAGTGTGAAGGGCGGGGGATGAGAGAGTCCCTAGAGCACACGCCAAAATATCAATTATACAAAAGGTGGTGGGATGGGGGGAGGGTGAGGGGGGTAAGGAAAGAGATTGAGGGGGGAAAGAGGGGAAGGAGAAAGAGGGTGAGGGTGATAAAGCTGAATTATGTTAAAAATGTAAGAAAATATTAAATGAATTCCTGGGCCAGCTTACAACTAATATTTGAGTCCCAAAGCAGGCTTTTCTCCAGATTGATACAGAAAGGCAAGACTAGGCTTGCGGGCACACAAAAGGCTGGAGAAACTCAGCGGGTGCAGCAGCATCTAAGGAGCGAAGGAGATAGGCGACGTTTCGGGTCGAGACCCTTCTTCACTCTAGTCTAGGATTGCCTCAGGTTGCTGTGTATTGAGATAATGAATGACTTTTAAATGCGTCTAGCACTTGATGAGAGGAAGCCCAGATTAATCCCAGTAATGGGTATTGGGACAATGCTCGATGCCTTTGAGGTGCAAGTATCATATCTTGTACCAAATGTCCAATGCCTTTGATATGTAAAGTCCTTGTAACCGATGCAACCGGAGAGCTTGCTGACTGGTTGCATCGTGGCTTGGTTCGGCAACTTGAGCGCCCTGGAGAGGATAAGACTACAAAAAGTAGTAAACACTGCCCAGTCCATCAGCGGCTCTGACCTTCCTTCCATCGAGGGGATCTATCGCAGTCGCTGCCTCAAAAAGGCTGGCAGCATCATCAAGGACCCACACCATCCTGGCCACACACTCATCTCCCTGCTACCTTCAGGTAGAAGGTACAGGAGCCTGAAGACTGCAACGACCAGGTTCAGGAATAGCTACTTCCCCACAGCCATCAGGCTATTAAACCTAGCTCGGACAAAACTCTGAACATTAATAGCCCATTATCTCTTATTTGCACTTTATCAGTTTATTTATTAATGTGTGTATATATTTATATAATGGTATATGGACACACTGATCTGTTCTGTATTCATGCCTACTATGTTCTGTTGTGCTGAAGCAAAGCAAGAATGTCATTGTCCTGTCAGAGACACACGACAATAAACTCACGTACCACATGAACCAGATGCCTTTGATGCAACTGATGTGACCAGACATAGAAACATAGACAATAGGTGCAGGAGTAGGCCATTCGGCCCTTCGAGCCAGCACCGCCATTCAATATGATCATGGCTGATCATCCAACTCAGTATCCTGTACCTGCCTTCTCTCCATACCCCCTGATCCCTTTAGCCACAAGGGCCACATCTAACTCCCTCTTAAATATAGCCAATGAACTGGCCTCAACTACCTTCTGAGACAACTCAGACGCATCCTGTAGTGACGTGTATTCTCTGTACTAATGACCATGACTAATGTTTGTGGAATGTGCTAACACTATATAATACCATGTAATTCTGTGGAAGGGAAGTGCAAAGATCCTACAGCAAACAAGATAGTCCACTCGACGAAAAAGGCGTAGTACGGTCGTGGGCAGGTTCACGGGTCATTTTCGGCCCCATTTCCGTAACCGGCTTTGTCTCCGCACCAAAAATCCCGTCATAGTGGAGCAAAGATACTAGTGCGGGGACGGGAGCCGGTTACGGAAACATCCTCGTAAAAATAAAAGTTCTTTGGTAAAAATCTTCTCCTCATTTTCAGAATTTTAATTTATTAACACAAACTGTTCCCCCGCAACGTTGATTACACTGCGGGTCGGGTCGGGTCGGGTTACGGAAATGGATGACAAAAAGGCCCACGTTCCGCTCTGTTGCGTACTACACGTCAGCCCGTTGCATTTAGCAGGAGTGGTCTATCTTGCTCCGCTGTCGGATCTTTGGGGAAGTGGACTGAGGACAGCCAAGTGTCTGTATCGCTCACTTGACCAGAGTTTTCCTTGCCACTTTGATCGGCCGATAAGAAGTCAAGTTTTGAACTGGTCTACCAACCGCATTGTGAGTTGCCCGTTTATTAAGAGGCGAACCTGTTTGTTTGAATAAAAGTAATTTTTTCAAGGGTAATGAGGGGGAATAAAGTGTTTAAGAAGGAACTGCAGATGCTGGAAAATCGAAGGTAGACAAAAGTGCTGGAGAAACCTAGCGGGTGCAGCAGCATCTATGGAGCGAAGGAAATAGGCAACGTTTCGGACGTTTCAAAACGTTGCCTATTTCCTTTGCTCCATAGATGCTGCTGCACCCACTAGGTTTTCTCCAGCACTTTTGTCTACCGGGGTAATAAAGTGATGGGGTTGGAGGGGGGAGGGTGGGGGCTAGTATCAGGGGCAGAGCCCCAGAATGGCCTCAGCAGCGGAGCAGGAGGTAGTCGTGCATGGCGTGGGGCAGGGGGAGAGAGCGGATGGCCGGGGGGAGGAACCTGCCGCCGCTGAGGGAGTGTCGGAGGACGTAGCGGCAGAGAGCCTTGAGGGTGGGGGGCTCCCTGACTCCCCCCTCCTCCCCCCCCACCCCAGCCGCCCGCACCAGCAGCTCCAGACAGACGCTGGCCCTGTCGTCGTCCCCCGCTCTGGCCAGAGCCCCCACCCCCCTGCTCACCGGGCTGCGCCCCCCCCGGTTGCGGATTCTGGGGTCCGCGCCGTGGTCGAGGAGGAGGCGCAGGACGAGGGGGTCCCCGCGGGAGGCGGCCCAGCCCAGGGGGGTGTCCAGCTGGTGGTCCCGGGGGTCCACGCTGGCCCCCCCCTCCAGCAGGGCCCGCGCGCACTCCCCGCGGCCCCTGAACGCGGCCCAGTGTAGCGCGTGGCACCGTTACCGTCACGGACGTCCGGGTCCGCTCCCCAGCCCAGCAGCGCCACCACGCACGGGGGGGCTCGCTCCGCAGCGTAGTGTAGGGGGGCACGCTGGTAGCCGTCCACGCCATCTACCTGGGGGGGATTAGGGGAAAGGGGGGAGAGAGGTGGAAGGGGGGGAGAGATAGGGGGGGGGGAGAGATGGAGAGAGAGGGGGGCAGGCGATAGAGGGAGGAGGGAAGAGAGAGAGAGAGGGGGGGGGTGAAATGGAGAGAGATGGGGAAGAGATAGAGGGGGTAGAGAGGAAGGGGGAGAGATAGGGGGGGAGAGATAGGGGAAAAGCGATAAGAGGGGAGGAGGGAAGAGAGGGGGGCGTGAGATGGAGAGAGAGGGGGGAGATAGTGGTTGGGATAGGGGAGAGATGGAGAGAGTGTGGGGGGAGAGGGAGAGGGGTGGGAGAGAGAGAAAGGGCGAGGGAGAGTGGGAGGAGGGGGGACAGAGGGACAAACAGAGAGGGAGGTGGAGTGGAGGGGAGATAGAGGGCGGAAGGGGAGAGGGTAGAGACAGGGAAGTAGGGAGAGGGGGAGGAGAGGGTAGAGGGATATAGAGAAGGAGGGAGAGGGGGTGAGGGGGAGAGAGGGACAGTGGGGTTACCTGTGTACTGCTTGCTGCAAGGTTCCCTCCCCACCCTACCGACCCTCCCCTGGGTCAGGGAGAGGGGGAACAATGATTCAAACCCAGTTGCGTACTTTGGGGAGCCGCCCCTGAACCTGCGAAGCTTTGCTCCCTCTTCTGCCCCATTCCCTTCTTGCTGCCCCCTTCCTCTCCCTCCCTCCCACCCCCCTCTCTCCCCCCCCCCTCTCCCCCTGCCTCACCTGTGCCCCGTTGAGTAGCAGTAGTTTCACGCAGTGTGTGTTGGACATCATGCAGGCGCAGTGAAGCGGCTTCAGCGTCCCGTGGCTGCCGTTAACGTCCGCTCCCTGTTGCCCGGGGGAGGGAGAGGGGGTCAAAAACCAGCGGATCACGGCACCAAACACCCAGATCCCCCCCCCACACCCCCACACGGGAGATTCCATGTTCACACACGGAAACAGGCGTGCACACACACGCGTATACAAACATGTACGCAGTACTCACACAGATACAAGGGGAACTCCATAAACGCACACGGAAACAGGTGTACACACACACGCACACATACACACATATGTACACACACACGCGCGCATACACACATATACAAACATGTACACAAGTACTCACACTCACACACACACACACACACACACGAGGAACTTCACAAACACACACGGAAACAGGCCTACATACACACACGTACACATACACACACATATACACACACACACACACACACACATGTACACATGTACACACACACGTACACATACACACATGTACACACACACATGTACACATACACATATACACACACATGTACACACACACACGCGCATACACACACGTACGCACAAGTATATAAACATGTACGCACGTACTCACGCACGGAAAACTCGACAAACACACACGGAAACACGCACACAAACATGCACAAACGCGTCCACACACACGTATACAAACATGTACACATGTGCACACTCGTACAAACGCAGACACACAGACAGACCGACAGACACACACACACACACACACAGCCCACCTCCGTCACTTTGCCCCCCTCCCCTCTGCCACCCCCCCACTCACCCGTCGGACCAGTTCCTCCACACTGTCCCGGGGGGGGCCGCGGAGAGAGATGGCTCGGACCAGACGCTCGGTCAGAGAGAATTTGCTCTGGACATCCTCCATCAGTTGCCTCACCGAACCACTCATGCTGGGGGAGAGGGAGTGGAGAGAGAGGGAAAGAGATCCAATGTCAGTCAAGGACATAGAAAACAGAGCAGCGTAGCACAGTTTTACTTTAGTTTAGAGATAAATCGCGGAAACAGGCCCTTCGGCCCACCTAGTCCGTACCGACCAGCGATCCCCGCACACTAACACTATCCTATACACACACACAGACTGGGGACAATTTACATTTACACCATCCTACACACACTAGGGACAATTTACACACACACCAAGCGAATTAACCTACAGACTTGTATGTCTTTGGAGTGTGGGAGGAAACCGAAGATCTCGGAGAAAACCCACGCAGGTCACGGGGAGAACGTGCAGACTCCGTACAGACAGCGCTCGTGGTCGGGAGCGGACCCGGGACTCTGGCGCGGTGAGGCAGCGATCCTACCGCTGCGCCTCCGTGTTGCCCTACAGGAATACGCCCTTTGGTCACAATGTCTTTGCCAAACGTGATGCCAAGACCAACTCTTATCTGCCTGCACGAATCAGGGTCTATTATCGTATCTGCCTCTACCACCCCCCCCTGCTAGTGCGTTCCAGGCACCCACCACCCTCTGTGTAAAAATACTTGCCCCGCACATCTCCTTTAAACTTTGCCCCTCTCACCTTAAAGCTATGCCCTCTAATCTTCGATAATTCCACCCTTGGATAAAAGGTTCTGACTGTCTACCTTATCTATGGGTCTCAATATTCTATCACCGTCGATCAGGTCTCCCCTCAGGCTCCTGCCTTCTGTAGCCTGAGCTCTCTGCATGAGACAGACACAAAATGCTGGCGTGAATGCTGGAACATCTCTCTGGATGCTTTCAAGAGAGAGTTAGATAGAGCTCTTCAGGATAGCGGAGTTAAGGGATATGGGGAGAAGGCAGGAACGGGGTACTGATTGGGGATGATCAGCCGTGATCACATTGAATGGCGGTGCTGGCTCGAAGGGCCGAATGGCCTCCTACTGCACCTATTGTCATTTTTTATCGAGAGGACTGGAATATAAAAACACAGATGGTAACGCTGAGGCTCTATAAGGTGCTGGTCAGGCCGCATTTGGAGTTCTGCCAGCAAATTTGTGGGCCCCGTATCTGAGGAAGGATGCGCTGGCTCTGGAGAGGGTCCAGAGGAGGTTTACAGGAACGATTCCAGGAATGAGTGGGTTAGCATATGATGAGCGTTGGACAGCACTGGGCCTGTACTCACTGGAGTTTAGAAGGTTGAGGGGGGACCTCATTGAAACGCGCAGAATAATGAAAGCTAGAGTGGATGTGGAGAGGATGTTTCCACTGGTGGGAGAGTCTAGGACCAGAGGTCACTGCCTCAGAATTAAAGGACGCTCTTTTAGAAAGGAGGTGAGGAGAAACTCTGTAGTCAGAGGTAGTTAATCTGTGGAACTCATTGCCACAGAGGGCTGTGGAGGCCACAAGTCAGTGGATATTTTTAAGGCAGAGATAGACAAATCTTGATTAGAACGGGTGTCAAGGGTTATGGGGAGAAGGCAGGAAAATGGGATTAGGTGGCAGAGATTGAATGGCCATGAATGGAGTGGACTCGATGGGCCGAATGGCCTAATTCTACTCCTATAACTTGTGAGCTCAGCTGGACAGGTAGCATCTCTGGAGAAAAGAAATAGGTGACGTTTCAGGCCGGGACCCTTTTTTACGACTGATTCCTGGGATGTCAGGACTGTCTTATGAAGAAAGACTGGATAGAACTCGGTTTATACTCTCTGGAATTTAGGAGATCTTATAGAAACTTACAAAATTCTTAAGCAGGCTAGATGCAGGAAGATTGTTCCCGATGTTGGGGAAGTCCAGGACAAGGGGTCACAGCTTAAGGATAAGGGGGAAATCCTTTAAGACCGAGATGAGAAAGACTTTTTCAGAGAGTGCTCTGGAACTCTCTTGAGAGTAGTTGAGGCCAGTTCATTGGCTATATTTAAGATGATTGGATGTGGCCCTTGTGGCTAAGGGGATCAGAGGGGATGGAGAGAAGGCAGGTACTACTGAGTTGGATGATCAGCCCCATGATCATATTGAATGGCGGTGCAGGCTTGGCCTACTCCTGCACCTAATTTCCTATGTCAAGAGGGGTCTCGATCTGAAACGCCGCCAATTCCCTCTCTCCAGAGATGCTGCCTGTCAGGCTGAGGAAGTCCAGCTTTTAGAGTTTATCGTCCGTGTAAACCAGCATCTGCACTTCCTTCCTACACCTCTATGCTGGGGCCTAACTGCGGGCTGAAGCCTGAGGCTAGAGGGAGATGTTGTGCCGGTGCAGCTCGCCAGGTCTCTGGGGGAGATGGGCCCGGCGAGGGCCTGGATGTGAGGCCTGGAGGGGATGATGTGGATCAGAACGGGGAGGAGGGCAGGAGAGAGAGAAAGGGGAGAGAGAGAAAAAGAGGAGAGAGTGGGAGAAATAGAGAGAGAGAGAGAGAAAAATAGACAGATAGAGAACTAGTGACAGAGGGGGAGAGAGAGAGAGACAGAGAGATTCAGAGAGAGTCACAGAGACGGGGAGAGTCACAGAGACAGACAGAGAGAGGGAGAAAGAGAGTTGGGGGGGGGGGGGAGAAGGCAAGAGGGCAGTGGTTGGTGAGAGAGAGAGAAAAGAGGGGAGAGAGAGAGAGAAGAGAGAGAGAAGGGGACAGAGAGAGAGAGAGAGAGAGAGAGAGAGAGAGAGAGAGAGAGAGAGAGAGAGAGAGAGAGAGAGAGAGAGAGAGAGAGAGAGAAGGGAGAGAAGGGCAGAGAGAGAGAGAGAGAGAGAGAGAGAGAGAGAGAGAGAGAGAGAGAGAGTGAGAGAGAGAGAAGGGGAGAGATGAGAGAGAGAGAGAGAGAGAGAAGTGGAGGAGAGAGAGAGAGAGGGGGGAGAGAGAGAGAGAGAGAAGGAGATGAGAGAGAGAGAGAGAGAGAGAGAGAGAGAGAGAGGAGAGAGGAGAAGAAGAGACCTCACTCTACCCGGGGGGAGATCAGACCCGCGGACACCGGCCCCGTGGACCCCGCCCCGGGGCGGAGGGAGGAGGGTGAGTGTGGGGCGTGTTTCGTCCTCTCCCCTCTCTCTCTCCTTCCTTCACCTTCCTGTTCTCTCCCTCCCCCAATGTGTGTGTGTGTCTCTCTCACTCTCCTCTCCCCTCTCCCCTCCTCCTCTCCCTCTCCTCTCCCTCCCCCTCTCCCTCTCTCTCCTCTCTCCTCTCTCTCTCTCCTCTCTCTCTCTCTCCTCTCTCTCCCCCCTCTCTCTCTCTCTCTCCTCCCTCCCCCTCTCTCTCTCTCCCCTCTCTCCCTCTCTCTCTCCTCTCTCCCCTCTCTCTCCCCCTCTCTCTCTCCCTCCCTCTCCCCTCCTCCCTCCACTCTCTCTCCTCTCCTCTCCCCCCGTCTCTCCCCTCACTCTCTCTCCCTCTCTCCTCCCCCCCTCTCTCTCCCCTGTCTCTCTTCCCCTCTCTCTCTTCCCCCCATCTCTCCTCTTCCCTTCTCTATCCCTCCTCTCCCTCCTTCCCACATCTACCCTCCCTCTCTCTCACCCCTCTCCTCTCTATCCCTCCCTCTCCCCTTCTCTCTCTCTTCCCCCCCCCCCCTCTCCCCCTCTCTCTCTCTCTCTCTCTCTCCCTCCTCTCCCTCCCTCTTCCCCCCCCCAACTCCAGTGCAATCCTTCCCTCTCTCTCCCTCCCCCCTTGCCTTCTCGCCCTCTCCATCTCTCCCCTCACTCCCATTCTCTATCCTCTCTCCCCTCCCCCTCCCTCCCCTCCCTCTAACACTCCTCCCCCTGACACAATTCCCAGGGTCAGACACACGCTCAGGGTGAAGCTCCCTCCGCACTGTCCCATCTCTCACACACACACACACTACCAGTGATTGGACCCACACACCCCCCTATCTGGACCTTGGGGAAGTCCAGGACAAGGGGTCACAGTTTAAGGATAAGGGGGAAGTCTTTTAGGACCGAGATGAGAAGATCATTTTTCACACAGAGAGTGGTGAATCTGTGGAATTCTCTGCCACAGAGGGTAGTTGAGGCCAGTTCGTTGACTATATTTAAGAGGGAGTTAGATGTGGCCCTTGTGGCTAAAGGGATCAGGGGGTATGGAGAGAAGGCAGGTACAGGATACTGAGTTGGATGATCAGCCATGATCATATTGAATGGCGGTGCAGGCTCGAAGGGCCGAATGGCCTACTCCTGCACCTTCTTTCTATGTTTCTATCCCCCTAAACCTTCCCTATCCCTGTACCTGTCCCAGTATCTTTTAACTCCACTGGACATTGAAGGTAAAATTGTGTCCTTTTATTCCATGGTTTCTTTGTCTTATTTTTTAGTCAATGTTGGGAATTGGACCAAAACATTCCGTGAGCAGGCCAAAGTGAGGTCAAACTAAAATCAGCAATCTACCAATGCTGATATCTCCAGCCTGACTTCATTAACTCGTCAGGAAATATTCTTTCAGGTCTATCGGGAAGTCATTCTCATCAATGACTTTAAGGTAGGCACACAATGCTGGATTAACTCAGCGGGACAGGCAGCATCTCTGGAGAGAAGGAATGGGTGATGTTTCGGGTCGAGACCCTTCTTCAGACTGATGTGTGGGGGAGAGGGCGGGACAGAGATAGAATGTAGTCGGAGACAGTCAGACTTGTGGGAGAACTGGGAATGGGGAGGGGATGGAGAGAGAGGGAAAGCAAGGGTTACTTGAAGCTGGGAAGGGGAGGGGAAGGAGGGAGAAAGCAAGGACTACCTGAAATTGGAGAAGTCAATGTTCATACCGCTGGGGTGTAAACTGCCTAAGCAAAATATGAGATGCTGTTCCTCCAATTTGCGCTGGGCCTCACTCTGGCAATGGAGGAGGCCCAGGACAGAAAGGTCAGTGTGGGAATGGGAGGGGGAGTTGAAGTTCTGAGGCACCGGGAGATCAGGTAGGTTGGGACAAACTGAGCGGAGGCGTTCAGCGAAACGATCGCCGAGCCTGCGCTTGGTCTCACCGCTCTAGAGAAGTTGACACCTGGAACAGCGGGTGCAGTAGATGAGGTTGGAGGAGGTGCAAGTGAACCTCTGCCTCACCTGGAAAGACTGTTTGGGTCCTTGGATGGAGTCGAGGGGGCAGGTAAAGGGACAGCCTAATATTGACTTTGTTCTACTCAATATTGTTTCAAATCATTGAACGTTTTTAACTGAAAAGTCATTTTGAGTTTAGCCTACCATTGATATTGTCTGACAGTTATAAATGTTAGCTTGTATTGGAATGACAGCTACCGGAAGCAGATGCAAAGATAAAGTCCCCGGCCATCTGAATTTCACCACATGGCCTTTTGAATATAATTTAAAAATAGATCAATCCTATCATTGATTCAGAGAATTCTCATTACTTGTTCATTTCTGTTACTGAACTGAAATAAGACTTTCATTTCACCCATGGGCTTCTGTTAGTTGCGTAGATATAATAAGATATCGGACCAACACAAACATGCCTTGGCCTGAATTTTAAAAATCCCAGTGCAGTGTCATCGTCACAGCGTGGAAACAGGCCCTTCGGCCCAACTTGCCCACACCGGCCAACATGTCCCAGCTACACTAGTCCCGCCTGCCTGCGTTTGGTCCATATCCCTCCAAACCCGTCCTATCCAAGTAGCTGTCTAACTGTTTCTTAAATGTTGGGATAGTCCCAGCCTCAACTACCTCCTCTGGCAGCTCGTTCCATACACCCACCACCCTTTGTGTGAAACAGTTACCCCTCAGATTCCTATTAAATCTTTTTCCCTTCACCTTAAACCTATGTCCTCTGGTCCTCGATTCCCCTACTCTGAGCAAGGGACTCCGTGCATCCACCCGATCTATTCCCCTAATGATCTTATACCCCTGTATAAAATCACCCCTCATCCTGCGCTCAAAGGAATAGAGTCCCAGCCTACTCAAGCTCTGCCTATAGCTCACACTCTCTAATCCTGGCAATCTTTATTTATTTTTTAAACTAAACGTATTCGCTAGATTACGGCAAGATTTCTGTTCAGATATCTTCTGTTCAAGTTTTCTGTTCTATCTCTCTCTGCGTGAAAACGTCGTATTACAGATAAATCTACCAGACCTACGTGAATCCAATGAAAAATGCAACCAAATATACGGCACGGTGGCGCAGCGGTAGAGTTGCTGCCTCACAGCGCCCAAGACCCGGGTTCGATCCTGACTACGGGCACTGTCTGTGTGGAGTTTGTACGTTTGCCCCCTGACCTGCGTGGGTTTTCTCCGGGTGCTCCGGTTTCCTCCCACACTCCAAAGACGTGCAGGTTTGTAGATTAATTGGTTTCGGTAAAAATTATTGCCAGTGTGTGTAGGATAGTGTCAATGTGTGGGGATGGCTGGTCGTTGCGGACTTGGCCGGCCGGCAGGCTTGTCTCCGCATCGTATCTCTAAACTAAACTAAACCACACCAGACTAAACTCAACTCAGTTCGTTACTGCAGTCCATTGCCATGCCAACTGTGGTAGAGGAGAAGACATTGGACAACTCATAATTGCATCCTAACGTTGCATACAACAGGCCTTTCGGGACAAGTCTCAGAATTCAGGACTCACCTGGACTTCCCTTGTCTGCACACCTGGCCGCCCGCAGCGGCAACTGTGGAGGTTTGTGGTCCCGACCAGGGGGGAAAATGGAAAATGGAGGAGGACTGACCAAACCTTTGTGCCTTCCACCACAGTGATGAATGCTGTGGTTCCACCACAGTGATGAATGCTGTGGTGGATGTATGTGTTACATTTATATTGTGTTTTGGGTGTGTTTTTCTAATTGTACCGCTGCTGGCTAATTCATTTCACTGCACTTTATGTGCACGTGAGGAATAAGACTTGACTTGACGTTGCGATATTTGATTATAATTGCCGGTGACTCCTTGCTGGTTATTTCCATTCAGGCCTCTGAACAAACTGAGCTGGACTAGAATGAATGAGACTGGATTGGGAACTAGTTGAAGCAGATGGTGATCTAGGAGGCAGTGCCAACATCCACTTTCAATTCCATCGATTTCCTGGAAGTGAGTTGGATCGAGATCAAAAACAAAAGGAAGAGAAATGCTTTTAAAAACATATTGTATCTACAGGTAGACTGAGTGTTCAGTGTCTTCAATGTGAGTGCCTGATATTGCTTCAAAGCTGCTGTCACACAACACCAGAGACCCGGGCTCGATCCCGACTAAGGTGCTGTCTGTACGGAGTTTGTACGTTCTCCCCGTGACCTGCGTAGGTTTTCTCCAGTGGCTTCAGTTTCCTCCCACATCGCAAAGACGTGCAGGTTTGTAGGTCGATTGGCTTCTGTAAATTGTCCCCAATGTCACTTTTTCTCACAGAGAGTGGTGAGTCTGTGGAATTCTCTGCCTCAGAGGGCGGTGGAGGCCGGTTCTCTGGATGCTTCCAAGAGAGAGCTAGATAGGGCTCTTGAAAATAGCGGAGTCAGGGGATATGGGGAGAACAAGGAACGGGGTACTGATTGGGGATGATCAGCCTTGATCACAATGAATGGCGGTGCTGGCTCGGAAGGGCCGAATGGTCTACTCCTGCACCTATTGTCTATTGTCTATTGTGTCGGGAGTGAATGAGAAAGTGGGATAACATAGAACTAGTATGAACGGTTGATCGATGGTCGGCATTGACTCGGTGGGCCGAAGGGCCTGTTTCCATGCTGTATCTTTCAACCAAGCCATGCTCTGTATGTCCTGTAAGCCCGGACCACGAGCCAGTAGGTACTGTACCAGTTTAATGCAGAACTGGGGCCGAATGGCAGGAAAATTATCCTGAAACTTGTGATAATAGAGAACCTACTGTAGGTAGTTCAAGTTCAAGTTGAAGAAGGGTCTCGACCCGAAACGTTGCCTATTTCCTTCGCTCCATAGAAGCTGCCTCACCCACTGAGTTTCTCCAGCATTTTTGTCTAAGTTCAAGTTCGTCCACATTTATTACCTCATGCACCAACTGGTACAGTGAAATTTGAGTTACCATACACGGTGGCGCAGGGGTAGAGTAGCTGCCTCACAGCGCCAGAGACCCGGGCTCGAACCTGACTACGGGCGCTGTCTGTACGGAGTTTGTACGTTCTCCCCGTGAGCTGCGCGGGTTTTCTCCGGGAGCTTCGGTTTCCTCCCACACTCCAAAGACGTGCGTGCTTGAAGGTTAATTCGCTTGTGTAAATTGCCCCTAGTGTGTAGGACTTGAAACTGGGATAACATAGAACTAGTGTGGGCCAGTGCCCGTGGGTTGGCACTGACTCGATGGGCCAAAGGGCCTGTTTCCATGCTGTTTCCATGCCTACTGAGCAGGTTAGTGCAGGTGTACGGGGTGATCGCTGGTCAGGATAGACCCGGCTGGCCAAAGGGCCTGTTTCCACGCTGTTCCATTAAATTCTAAAGTAAAGAAAATGTATTTTGCCATATTCAAGTAAACAGACCTGTCACATCTTTGTTGCCAAGAGGATAAAAAATGTATCCGCCTTCAATAGCTCTCAACGCCGTTCACAAGCAAATTTCAAAAGAAAAGTTTAACTGGCTTGGATAAAATTGTAAGTTGTCCCATTGTGCGGGGATCGCTGGTCGGCGTGGGCTCGGTGGGGCGATGGGCCTGTTTTCCAGCTGCATCTCTAAAGTCTACATTTTTTGCAGACTTTATCTGTGGGTTTTGTAGCTGGGGTGAATGGCTTTGATGCCAGTATCGGCAGGAGAGAGGCCGGGGTACGTGGTTTTATCTCTCCCCACACCAGCAGAGATCAGGCATAAAGCTATTACATGCTGGAAAGCGGCCAAGAACCTAATTTGATAACTGGGAATGTGCCATTTATCCCAGAGCCCGATAAATAATGGAAATTGCCAGACCTGTGGTGGTACTGGGGGGTCAGTAAAGGGGCAAGACCCTTCTGAACACAAGGTGTTGTTTGAAAAGCTTTCTTTTTGGGATGGAGCTGCCGGCTTTAGAGTGATGACGTTTAATTTTCTTTAAACGGCTCAAAATAGGATGTAATAAAAAGGAACTGCAGATGCTTGGTTACACCAAAGATAGACACAAAATGCTGGAGTAACTCAAGGGGGCCAAGCAGCATCTCTGGAGAAAAAGTATACAGCTGTGTGACGTTTTCAGTCGAAACCTTTCTTCCCAACCCGAAACGTCACCCATCCATGTTCTCCAGAGATGCTGCCTGGCCCGCTGCGTTACTTGTGTCGATCTTAAGATCTTATGCCACTTAAAACTGAAGACACCTCATCGACAGCAAGGTGTGTTTAACGTTACTGGCTGAGAATTAATTCTTGTATTCCTGGAAATAAATGGATCCTATACAGTCACGCTAGATTTGACCTCCACCATGCAGTCTTCAACCTTAGCACTGTGGTCAGACACGCATGCTCCTCACCTCACCCGCATGCTGCAGTACAGAATATTTTCGCTCAATTATTTTCAGTGCAAAGCACTGTCTCAACCCTAATACTAAAACATGCTCAACAACGTTTCTCACCGTTGTCTCATGCTTAAAACTTTATAAATTCTGGAGTGATATTTTTGAAATATTTACAAAATGATTGAAGATAAAAACGGAACCTAATACTGAAATGATTATATTTGGAGTAATGGAAGATGGGAATAAATTGAACTCATCTCAAAATTTATTTTTAAATTATGGGTTAATAACGGCAAAAAACTTAACTTTTGGGAAAATACAGCCATACCAACGCTTAAAATGTGGATTTCAAACATGTTGGACACCGCACATCTTCAGGAAATGCGATTCCTCCTAATAGATAAATCAGACCAATTTTTAACGAGTTGGTCTCCATTTGTCAATTTTTTGGAAGCATAAGGTGCAACAAAACTGTAGAAGCTAACTGTAGCAGGATTGGGTGAGGGACGGTCAAGAATATAGATAACGATCTCCTTAATCTCTTACTTTCTACTCTTCTTTGCTTTTTTTTCTTTTTTCATTCTCAACTTTCGTTTTTCACGCTTTTTACTTTCTCACACGCTACATATCACATGTTTCTCTATCTGTTATTATCTATTCTCTCTTTTTCTTTCTTATTATTAAAATGAATAAATAAATAAGAAGCTGTACATAGAATGTAATACGTCAATATATATTAGGCACCTCGGTGCCATATTCCTGTACTTACTTCTAATAAAATTTAAAAAAAAAACAAAAAACTTTTCTCACTGTAATGGAATTAAAATGTAGAGCAGTTTCTGGTTTATACCAAACCTAAGGGCCTGTCCCACTTTCACGACCTAATTCACCACCTCTGCCGAGTTTGCCCTTGACTCAGAGTCGCAGCATGGAGGTCGTAGGTAGGTCGTGATGCTAGTCGTAGGTACTCGTGGCATCAAGTAGGTCGGGCGTTTTTCTAGCCTGACGAAAAATGTCCACGAGTGAAAAGGTGGTGAATTAGGTCGTGAAAGTGGGACAGGCCCTTTAGACACAAAAGTCTGGAGTAACTCAGCGGGTCAGGCAGCATTTCTGGGGAAAATGGAGAGGCGATATTTCAAGTGTATATATATGTACAGTTTATATATATATATATATGTATATGTAAACAATATATATATACACTTACATATATATGCACACACGCACTCACATATATATATACATGTACATATGCTTGTGTATGTATGGAGTGTATATGTATATGTGAGTATGTACTGTATGTACTCGAGGATTGCTTGAGGCCAGTGAGTGTATATATACAGAATGCACTGTATATATACACACACTGAACATTTATTCTTGTTTATTATATATACAATATAGCGCAAGTGACAAATAAAACTTGATTATGTTCAAGAAGGAACTGCAGATGCTGGAAAATCAAAGGTGGACAAAAATGCTGAAACTCAGCGGGTGAGGCAGCATCTATGGAGCGAAGGAAATAGGCAACGTTTCAGGCCGAAACCCTTCTTCAGACCCCTTGACTTGACTATATTATATACAATGGACTATGTTGACATATTCTGTTGTGCTGCGGCAAGTAAGAATGTCATTGTTCTGTCTGGGACACGTGACGATAAAACACTTGACACTTGAGGTGGGACCTTGAGACGTCACCTATCCATGTTCTCCAGAGATGCTGCCTGACCCGCCTGGGCTGTTAGGCGAGTCGGGTAGCGTTACTTTTTTTGCATCTTTCATTCATTGTTCTTTATCCTGTTAGTGCCGGTTATTAAGGACAAAGCTGGTAAAGTAGGCAGTTTAAATAATTACAGGCCCATAGCTTTAGCCAGCATATTGTCAAAAGTCTTAGAAAGAGTTCTACTGGATAGAATACATGAGTTTGTTAACTCCACAGATAACCAGTTTGGCTTTAAAGCTAAACATGGCACTGACTTATGCATATATGCCCTAAAGGAGATTGTAAACAAATATAGAGGCAAAAACTCTTCAATCCTTATGTGCTTTATTGATGCTTCCAAAGCCTTTGACCGTGTTAATCACAGAAAGCTGTTTGGTAAAATGCGTCAAAGAGGGGTGCCTAAATACATTGTGAGAATTCTGGCCTACTGGTATATCCACCAGACTATGCAAATAAAATGGGGCAATAGGGTCTCAGCACCCATTTGGGGTTAGCAATGGTGTTAGACAAGGGGGAATTTTATCCCCAGTCCTTTTTAATCTATATATTGATGATCTGTCTAAACAATTGAAAGCTTGTAACACTGGGTGCGTGATTGGTAATATTCTAGTGAACCATATTATGTATGCAGATAATCTTGTGGTCTTTAGTCCATCTAGCGCTGGTCTCCAGCAGCTCCTTACTGCATGTTCCGTGTATGGTTTGGAACATGACATTAAATATAATGCTAGTAAGAGTGCTGTTATGGTCTGTAGAACCAAAGAGGATAAAAGCCTAAAATATCCTGATTTTAAATTGTCTGACAACAATCTTAGTGTCTGTAATAAGATAAAATATCTAGGGCATATTATTACAGAACAAATGACAGATGATGAGGATATTTATAGGCAACGACGCATGCTGTATATACGGCGAATATCCTCTTGCGTAAATTTGGTGCGTGTGCAGATGTGGTGAAGATGTCGCTATTTAGAGCATACTGCACACCCCTCTACACTGCACACCTGTGGTCGAACTATTTAAAGACAAGTATGCAGAGACTAAAGGTGGCATATAACGATGCCATGAGAACACTGCTAAGGCAACCAAGATGGTGTGCCAGTAATATGTTTGTGGCTGCAGGAGTCAGTACTCTAGAAGCTATCCTAAGACACCACATGTATAAATTCATTTGCAGGATAAATTACTCTAAAAATGTGCTTATTATGGCCTTGACAAACATAAGGGTTAGCACTACACGCTACGAATCCCAGTTGTGGAAAACACTGGTATCGTTGGTTGGACCACATTGATGATCTTTTACTCTGGATTTTTAACTTAAGTATTGTGGGTTTTTTAAAAAATATATAAATTATGATGTTTTTTATGTGATTTGCCATGATTTTATATATATTTATGATATTTGATATGCAATGCATTTTTAATGTAATGTTGCCCCTTGTCTGGACCTTGAGTCTGTAATAAAGTTATTATTATTATTATTATTATTATTATTATTATCTCTCCACATCACCGTCTAGATCTCTCGTTTCCCTTTTCCCTAACCAGTCTGAAGAAGGGTCTCGACCCGAAACGTCACCCATTCCTTCTCCCCAGAGATGCTGCCTGTCCCGCTGAGTTACTCCAGCGTTTTGCATCTATCTTCAGTTCAAGCCAGCATCCACAGTTCCTTCCTACACAATATCTTCAGCATTTCAGCTTCACGCTGCCTCGCACGGTTAAGTCCCCCGTTCCACCGCGTGACGGGAATGATTCCATACACCCCTCATTTCTCTTCCTGAGAATGGGACAAGTCATGTCCCTTTCGACCAGCGATGGATCAGGACCTCTGAGAGCTTCTGTACGACACAAGACAACAGATTAAGCAAGGCAATGTGGATGGTTAATGAGCAGATGTTCACTGTACCTTCCATTTGAGCACCCACATTGACTGCTCTTTGATGAATATAATTTCATGCTGTGCTTAAAGAGTTGCGTAAACTCCAATTTCATGAATTCCATTGGCTGTGTTTATTAGATTTCCTCTCCACTGGTTATTTCCCCTGATCCTCCGCACCAACAAATTTAGTGTTGTTTTGTTTACGAGATACAGCACGGAAACAGGCCCTTCGGCCCACCGGGTCCGTGCTGACCAGTGATCCCCCGTATGCTAGCCCTATCCCTGCACGCACCAGGAACCATTTATTTTCAATTTTCACGGAAGGCAATTAACCTGCAAACCTGCACGCCTTTGGATTGTGGGAGGAAACCGGATCACCCGGAGAAAACCCACGCGGTCACGGAGAGATCGTGCAAACTCCGTACAGACAGTTCAAGTTCAAGAGAGTTTATTGTCGTGTGTCCCTAGGACAATGACATTCTTGCTTTGCTTCAGCACAACAGAACATAGTAGGCGTGAATACAGAACAGAATCAGTGTGTCCGTATACCATTATATAAATATATACACACATGAATAAATAAACTGATCAAGTGCAAATAAACAGATAATGGGTTATTAATGTTCATAGTATTGTCCGAGCCAGGTTTAATAGCCTGATGGCTGTGGGGAAGTAGCTATTCCTGAACCTGGTTGTTGCAGTTCTCAGGCTCCTGTACCTTCTACCTGAAGGTAGCAGGGAGATGAGTGTGTGGCCAGGGTGGTGTGGGTCCTTGATGATGCTGCCAGCCTTTTTGAGGCAGCGACTGCGATAGATCCCCTCGATGGAAGGAAGGTCAGAGCCGATGATGGACTGGGCAGTGTTTACTACTTTTTGTAGTCTTTTCCTCTCCAGGGCGCTCAAGTTGCCGAACCAAGCCACGATGCAACCGGTCAGCAAGCTCTCTGCTGTGCACCTGTAGAAGTTAGAGAGAGTCCTCCTTGACAAACCGACAGCAGCCGTGGTCACGATCAAACAGGGTCTCGGGCGCTGTGAGGCAGCAACTCTACCGCTGCGCCCCCATGCTGCCCCATTCTTCCCATCTGGGTGGATGGAGTCCGTGTTTGACCCTATTCTAGTGAACTTCATTTGATTCTATTCTCTCTTTAAGAGATTTTACCCTCACCACTGCAGCCTCTTGCTCAGGCCATGGAGTCCGGCAACTCCCTCATCAATCTCGGGTGGCACCTCGAAGTCACCGCCGCCAGAGGTAGAGTGCCGCTGCCTTACAGGAGTCTCCCTGGAGGTCGCAGAGGTAGAGTTGCGCCTTACAGGTTCGATCCCGACTATGTGTGCTGTCTGTACGGAGTTTGCACGTTCTCCCCGTGACCTGCTTGTGCTTTCTCAGAGAGCTTCGGTTTTCCACCACAAGTTTGTAGGTTAATTGACTTGGTATGAATGTAAAATTGTCCCTGGTGTGTGTAGGGGGTGTTAATGTGCAGGGATCGCTGGTCGGTGCGGACCCGGTGGGCCAAAGGGCTTGTTTCCGCGCTGTATCTCTAAAACCAAACTAAAATCCTTTTCTGAAGAAGGGTTTCGGCCCGAAACGTTACCTATTTCCTTCGCTCCATAGATGCTGCCGCACCCGCTGAGTTTCTCCAGCATTTTTGTCTCCCTTCGATTTTCCAGCATCTGCAGTTCCTTCTTAAACCTAAAATCTTCTCTGCACCTTTTCTTGGAGGGGGGCACGGTGGCGCAGTGCCAGAGACCCGGGTTCGACGCTGACCTCGGGTGCTGTCTGTGTGGAGTCTGCACGTTCTCCCTGCGCCACCGCATGGGTTGTCTCCACAATCCCAAAGGGTTGCGGGTTTGTAGGTTAATTGGTTCGGGGAGTGAATGAGACAGTGGGAGAACATAGGACCAGTGAGAACAGGTGCGGACTCAGTGAGCTGAAAAGCCTGTTTCTCTAAAACTAAAAAACTAAGCAAAGAACTCTTGCTGCAGTTTTAGAATTCCGAGATTGTCCTGGAATTAGCCAGCCTTGCTCATTAATATATCGCTCGCACCTCGAAACTCGATCACAGGCTTGTAACTCACTGAGAGCTTCCTCAGTGCATAAGCGCTAAGATCAATAGTAATTGTGATCTTGAATTCCCTTTGAAAGTTGATTTGTTTTCTTGGACAATCAAACCAGTCTTTGCCTGCCTTTTGAATCCATTTATCTGTCTTTAATGCGCTTCATAAAAGACTCTGGTGACCAAGATCGCTCCATAAATTAATAGTGGTATTGGGAGCAATATTCTGTTGGTTTCATTCTCTCCACCAGTGTCATAGAGTCACAGAGCGATACAGTGTGGAAACAGGCCCTTCGGCCCAACTTGCCCACACCGGACAACATGTCCCAGCTACACTAGTCCCACCTACCCGCGTTTGCTCCCTATCCCTCCAAACCTGTCCTATCCAAGTACCTGTCTGTTTCTTAAATGTTGGGATAATCCCAGCCTCAACTACCTCCTCTGGCAGCTTGTTCCATACACCCACCACCTTATGTTATGCCTCAAATTCCTATTACATTCTTTTCCCTTCACCTTAAACCTATGTCCTCTGGTCCTTGATTCCCCTACTCTGGGCAAGAGACTTTGTGCATCTACCTGATCTATTCCTCTCATGGTTTTATACATCTCTATAAGATCGCCCCTCATCCTCCTACATTCTAGGTAGTCCACGCTGACCAGCGATCCCCGTACATGGCTCGATTGGACTGTAAATGGCTCGATTGTAATCTTGTGGGTGGACAAAAAAGCTGGAGAAACTCAGCGGGTGAGGCAGCATCTATGGAGCGAAGGAATAGGCGACGTTTCAGGTTGATTGTAATCTTGTGTTGTCTTTCTGCTGACTGGTTAGCACGTCACGATGAACTAAATGGAACTCATCTGATTTTGGTTGGAAAACACGAAAACCAGCACGTTATTATGTGACAATAACATATTTAAACGTAAGTTTAAAAAAAGCCTGAAAATCTGTGTGTATAAAACTGCTCCTTCAGATGTATCTGGAACTATTCCAAAGACAGACACAAAACACCGGAGTAACTCAGCGGGACAGGCAGCATCTCTGGAGAGAAGGAATGGGTGACGTTTCGACTCGAGACCCTTAAAGAACAATTAATAAAAGATATGCAAAGAAAGTAATGATGAGAAAAGGAAACAGGCTGTTTGTTTGGTGAAAAAGAGAAGCTAGTGCGACTTGGGTGGGGGTGGGGGAGGAACTATTCAAAGCGGCCAGTGGAATTCCTGGATTCATTTGCCGCACATTTTATGGTTTTCCCGACAAGGAGAGCAAGGTACACAGTGACCTGTTTTGCTTCCGAGAGGAATCCCAATGAGTAATAAAACCCTCATCACACGAGTCATCGTTTAATCTTATTCATCATTTTATTCGATCTCCTGTTCCCTGGTGTCTCGTCGTTCCTTCCACAGATGGCCGGTTCCAATTATTAGGAGCATTGGAAGATAAATCCTTTCCCACATTCACACATGCCACACCTGTAATTGCCGAAACGCAGCAGAGAGACAACCTGAGCTATACTGTGGCCACAGAGTCCTTGCGATGATATTACATAGAAACATAGAAAATAGGTGCAGGAGTAGGCCATTCGGCCCTTCAAGCCAGCACCGCCATTCAATATGATCATGGCTGATCATCCAACTCAGTATCCCGTACCTGCCTTCTCTCCATACCCCCTGATCCCTTTAGCCACAAGGGCCACGTCCAACTCCCTCTTAAATATAGCCAATGAACTGGCCTCAACTGTGGCAGAGAATTCCAGAGATTCACCACTCTCTGTGTGAAAAATGTTTTCCTCATCTCGGTCCTAAAGGAATTCCCCCTTATCCTTAGACTGTGACCGCTTGTTCTGGAAAGCAATTATTGAGCATAACAACCACACACGTTATGCTCCACACTTACCTCTTTGAGCTTGTTTAGTGTTTTCTGAGCCATTCGTAACTGTCACTGTATGTCATGTTGTTACCTGTGGACGGAGCACCAAGGCAAATTCCTTGTATGTGAATACTTGGCCAATAAACGTACTTACTTCCTTACTTGATGCAGTCTGACATTTGGCTGTGGTGTGCAAATGTCACACAGCGGTGGAGTGGTAGAGTTGCCGCCTTCTCGCACGACACCTGTCGCCTCTGATTCCCATATCGGGCCTGTCCCACTTAGGAGATTTTTTTAGGCGACTGCTGCAAAATGTTCAACATGTGGAAAAATCTTTGGCGACAGTGGCGACAGTTTTTGCTGTCGTAGGTTGTCGCCAGGTGTCGTCGGTGAATTCCGATTAAAACTACTCCCTGGCCTAAAGTCGCCCAAAGAGTCTCCTAAGTGGGACAGGCCCATTAGGACACAAACATTTACCAATCTCTGTCAGTACGCACTCTATTACTGAGCCACCCCGGCCCTCCGGTGAAGAATTCCAGTTCTATTTATGCAAAGATGTCCACTAATAAATATATACGGTGGTGCAGCGGGAGAGTTGCTGCTCACAGCGCTGGAGACCCGGGTTTGATCCCGACTGCGGGTGCTGTCTGTACGGATTTTGAACGTTCTCCCTGTGACCTGCGTGGGTTTTCTCCAGGTGCTCTGGTTTCCTCCCACATCCTACAGACGTTCAGGTTCGTAGGGTAATTGGCTTCTGTAAATTGCCCCTAGTGTGTAGGATGCAAACCTGGACAACAGTGAGGCAGCAACTTTAGTTTAGTTTAGTTTAGAGATACAGCGCGGAAACAGGCCCTGCTTCCCACCGAGTCCGCACCGACCAGCGATCCCCGCTCACTAACACTGCCCTACACACACAACGCTCCTGTGAAGAACAGAATGATATAAAATTATTTGAATGTATAGCACTAGGAGCATATCATTATTTCAGAATTCCACAAGCATTTCCCTAGTATTCCAGAATGAATTTCAACCTTTACACACACACCAAAAGCCAATTAACCTACAAACCTGTACGTCTTTGGAGTGTGGGAGGGAACCGAAGATCTCGGAGGAAACCCACGCAGGTCACGGGGAGAACGTACAAACTCCGCACAGACAGCACCCGTAGTCGGGATCGAACCCGGGTCTCCGGCGCTGCAAGCGTTGTAATGCCCCTGTCCCACTTAGGAAACCTGAACGGAAACCTCTGGAGACTTTGCGCCCCACCCAAGGTTTCCGTGCGGTTCCCGGAGGTTTTTGTCCTCCGGCAACCGCCTTCAACTAGCATCGCAACCGGCTTCGACTAAAAATTTACCGATTTTTAAAACGGAAACCACTTTCGACCATGAGGGAGACTGACAAAAACCACCGGGAACCTCCGGGAACCGCACGGAAACCTTGGGTGGGGCGCAAAGTCTCCAGAGGTTTCCGTTCAGGTTTCCTAAGTGGGACGGGGGCATAAGGCAGTAACTCTACCGCTGAGCCACCATGCTGTTCCTACCTTGCCCATAATATTACAGCAACCTGTCATACTGTCTAAATCAGTAGCAGTGCACATAACAAGATCTGATAGCTGAAAGGTATGACTCCTATAGCGGCTCTGTTAGCCTGCATTACATTCCAACACCTATCCTGCTATGAATTCAACTCGATTAATAATATATTTGATCACCATATCATTTTTGATATCATTGAATGGCAGAAAATTCATTAGAATTGTCGTTTTAATTTCCAGATTAAGAACTGTGCGTTTAGTAACCCTTCATCCTTAATTACTAAATGCGACTATTTCACATCGCTCCTGTCAACGCTCCTGTGAAGAACAGAATGCTATAAAGTTATTTGAATGTATAGAACTATGGGGATATCATTATTTCTGAATTCCACAAGCATTTCCTCAGTATTTCAGAATGAATTTCAACCTTACAATTATCAAATCTGTCCTGACGCAAGGAATAATTTGCAATTTTACTGAAAGCCAATTAACCTACAAACCTGTACGTGTTTGGAATGTGGGAGGGAACTGGAGCACCCGGGGGAAAACCGACGCGGGTCACGGGGAGAACGTGCAAACTCCGTACAGACAGCGCCCGTAGTCAGGATCGAACCCGGGCCTCTGGCGCTGTGAGACAGCAACTCTACCCCTGCGCCAATGGTATTTAGAGTTTGAAATTCATTCTGGAATGCTAAAGAATTGCTAGTGAAATTCTGAAATGATGATATGCTCACAGTTCACCTTCCGTGAAACAACACGGACCTGAGCCCACTGAGTCCACACCAAGCATC
The DNA here is from genome assembly GCA_035221665.1 of Okamejei kenojei. NCBI lineage: Eukaryota > Metazoa > Chordata > Chondrichthyes > Rajiformes > Rajidae > Okamejei > Okamejei kenojei. The sequence continues at coordinate 16,590,093 of CM069169.1, read as the reverse complement.
AACAATATATTTATACCAACCCGACGTTAAACCTATTCCTGTTATTCTTCCCATTTTTCCGTTCCCCACTACTATTGACCATTAACCAGATTCACCCGCATGACTTTGGGATGTGGGAGGACACCGGAGCATCTGAAGAAAACCCACGCGGTCATGGGGAGCTGAGGTCAGGATCGAACCCGGGCCACTGGCGCTCTACCAGCTGCGCCATTGTGGCCCATATTCAGTTCAAATAACCGTCCCACGTGCTCAATCGGGTAGTTGATGAAGCAGCAAAAGTGGGCTTGAACTCCGCAGTACTATCATTGATCTACAGGTTTCTAATTTAGTTTAGTTTAGAGATACAGCGCGGAAACTGGCCGTTCGGCCCATCGACCAGCGATCCCCGCACACTAACACTATCCTACACGCACTAGGGACAAGTTTACATCCATACCAAGCCAATTAACCTACAAACCTAAGGTAGACAAAAATGCTGGAGAAACTCAGCGGGTGAGGCAGCATCTATGGAACGAAGGAAATAGGCAACGTTTCGGGTCGAAACCCTTCTTCAGACTGATGTGAGGGTGGGGGGGTCGGGAATAAGAAAGGAAGAGGTGGAGCCAGTGGGCTGAGGGAGGGCTGAGAAGGGGAGGAGAAAGTAGGGACTACCTGAAATTGGAGATGTCAGTGTTCAGGCCGCTAGGGTGCAGACTGTCCAAGCGAATATGAGGTGCTGCTCCTCCAATTTCCGGTGGTCCTCACTCTGGCCATGGAGGAGGCCCAGGACAGAAAGGTGGGATTCGGAATGGGAGGGGGAGTTGAAGTGCTGAGCCACCGGGAGATCAGGTTGGTTGTAGCGGACCGAGCGGAGATGTTCAGCGAAATGTTCGCCAAGCCTACGCTTGGTCTCACCGATGTGGAGCAGCTGACACCTAGAGCAGCGGATGCAATAGATGAGGTTGGAGGAGGTGCAGGTGAACCTCTGCCGCACCTGGAAAGACTGCTTGGGATTGGGAGTAGGGCAGTAGGGTCTTAACAGGAAGCAGGGTGGGAAGAAGTGTAGCCCAGATAGCCATGGGATAAACCTACAAACCTACACGTCTTTGGAGCGTGGGAGGAAAACAAAGATCTCGGAGAAAACCCACGCAGGTCACAAGGTCATAACGAATAGGGGTAGAATTTGGCTATTCAGCCCATCACATCATGGCTGATCTATCTCTCCCTACTAACCCCATTCTCCTGCCTTCTCCCCATAACCTGACACCCGTACTAATCCAGAATCTATCTATCTCAGCGGGTAGAACTGCTGCCTCACAGCGCCAGAGACCTGGACTCAATCCGGACCTCAGGTGCCGTCCTTGCAGAGAATGTAAACTCATATGGTCATGTAGTCATAAGTGATAGGAGTAGAATTAGGCCATTCGGCCCATCAAGTCTACTCCGCCATTCAATTATGGCTGATCTATCTCTCCCTCCTAACCCCATTCCCCTGCCTTCTCCCCGTCACCTCTGACACCCGTACTAATCAAGAATCTATCTATCTCTGCCTTAAAGAATATCCACTGACTTGACCTCCACAGCCCTCTGTGGCAAAGAATTCCACAGATTCACCACCCTCTGACTAAATAAATTTCTCCTCATCTCCTTTCTAAAGGAACATCCTTTAATTCTAAGGCTGTGACCTCTAGTTATAGACTCTCCCACTAGTGGAAACATCCTCTCCACATCCATTCTATCCGAGCCTTTCACTATTCTGTACGTTTCAATGAGGTCCCCCCTCATTCTTCTAAACTCCAGCGAGTACAGGCCCAGTGCCGACAAACGCTCATCGTAGGTTAACCCCCTCATTCCTGTGATCATTCTTGTAAACCTCCTCTGGACCCTCTCCAGAGTCACGGGGAGAACGTGCAAACTCCGTACAGACAGCACCCATGGTCAGGATCGAACCCGGGTCTCTGGTGCTATAATGGGGCTGTCCCACTGTATGAGCTAATTCAAGAGTTCTCCCGAGTTTCCCTTGATTCAAACTCGGAGAGTTACGGTAACGGCCGCTCGTCGGTACTCGGGGCTCTCGTGGACATTTTCCCAACACGTTGAAAAATCTTCACGAGTCTTCCCGAGCTTACCGCGTTTCCCGCGTTTCCTGCCGTTAGCGTTACGAGCCGCTAAGAGACGTCCCGAGCTCCGACGTACCCGCTACATACATTCTCCGTGCTTACCACGAGTTTGATTTTTTTTCAAACTCGGGAGAGCTCTTGGGTGAACTCGTACCGTGGGACAGGTCCCTTAAGGCAGCAACTCTACCGCTGCGCCACCGTCCCACCCTCATCCGGTGAGTGCTAAGGATTAAGGAGTTGAAATTAATTGTGAATTGGACAGAGAAAAAGAAGGATAAGGTGGGGGAAGAAAATCTGGATTAAAGGTGGAAAGAACATGAAGAAAAAAATGCAACCATTTTATTTTTTAACAGAGCAAATGAACTTCAATACTTTAAATTGTTCCCTGCGGGGTTTAAGAGACTGGTTGACATTGCATTCCCAATTACTAGAGTTTCAGCTACTGCTGTTAAACGATCTTTAATTTCCTGCGTGTATGTTTTTACTACTTATTTTTCTGATTCCAGGCATCACTTCAAGGCTAGCACTTATCGCTCATTCCTAATTGTCCGCTTACTCAGAGGGTTTGCTGGGACATTTCAGAAGGCATCTAAAAGTCAACTGCGTCCAAGGCCGCAAGAAATCGCAGAGCTCTGGACAGGGCCCAGACCATCATAAGTTAAAAAATGATTGGAGCAGAATTAATCCAAACGGCCCATCATACCGAGCCAATTAACCTACAAACCTGTACGCCTTTGGAGTGTGGGAGGAAACAGAGGAACGCCACGCAGGTCATAAGGTCATAAGTGACAGGAGCAGAATTAGATTATTCGGCCCATCAAGTCTTCTACCCCATTCAATAATGGCTGATCTATCTCTCCCTCCTAACCACATTCTCCTGACATCTCCCCATAACCCTGACATCCATATTAATCAAGAATCGATCTCTGCCTTAAATATATCCACTGATTTGGCAACCACATGCCTCCGTGAAATTCCCTATTCCCTTTCTCCAGAGATGCTGCCTGACCAGCTGTTACTCCAGCTGTTTGTGTCTGTCTGTGGTCTTTTATGCCATTCCGTCTCAATTCAGTCGAACATCTTTGATGTAGAACGCATTACACATTATGAATGTCACACAGCATCTCCCATCCATCTTATTGCCAACATTTATGCCAAGGATAACAAACAGATTTGCCTCACCTCCTTCCTCTAAAATTGGACTTGTTTTTGTGTTATATTATCTGAAGAAGTCTCCCAACTCTAAACGCCACCTATCCATGTTCTCCACAGATGCTGCCTGACCTGTAAGATTGCTGTAAGATTGTTAAGGGTTTGGGCAGGAAACATGTTCCCGATGTTGGGGGAGTCCAGAACCAGGGGCCACAGTTTAAGAATAAGTCGGGTAAGCCATTTAGAACAGAGACGAGGAAACACTTTCTCACACAGAGAGTGGTGAGTCTGTGGAATTCTCTGCCTCAGAGGGCGGTGGAGGCCGGTTCTCTGGATGCATTCAAGAGAGAGCTAGATAGGGCTCTTAAAAATAGCGGAGTCAGGGGATATGGGGAGGAGGCAGGAACGGGGTACTGATTGGGGATGATCAGCCATAATCACCTTGAATGGCGGTGCTGGCTCGAAGGGCCGAATGGCCTACTCCTGCACCTATTGTCTATTGTCTATTGACCCACTGAGTTACTCCAGCACGTTGTGTCTTTTATTGTAAACCAGCACCTGCAGTTCCTTGATCGTCCTTTGTTTTATTTCTTCCTGTGCGCCTTCTTTATAATTGTATGTGAGAGCACGCGCGAGGACGTGGGCCGCACGGTGGCGTAGCGGTAGAGTTGCTCCCTTACAGCGCCAGAGACCCGACTACGGGCGCTGCCAGTACGGAGTTTGCACGCTCTCCCCGTGACCTGCGTGGGATTTCTCCACGATCTCCGGTTTCCTCCCACACTCCAAAGACGTACAGGTTTGTAGGTTAATTGGCTTGGTGCAAATGTAAATTGTCCCCAGTGTGTGTGTAGGGTAGTGTGTAGGATTGCTGGATGGTGCGGACTCGATGGGCAGAAGGGCCTGTTACATAGAAACATAGAAAATAGAAAATAGTTGCAGGAGTTAAATATGTGTTTGTTGTGTGTTTTGTTATTTACTATATGTATGACTGCAGGCAACGAAACAATAAAGTTTTCCAAGTTCCAAGGAGGAGGCCATTCGGCCCTTCGAGCCAGCACCGCCATTCAATACGATCGTGGCTGATCATCCAACTCAGTATCCTGTACCTGCCTTCTCTCCATACCCCCTGATCCCTTTAGCCACAAGGGCCACATCTAACTCCCTCTTAAATATGGCCAATGAACTGGCCTCAACTACCTTCTGTGGCAGAGAATTCCACAGATTCACCACTCACTGCTTCACTGTTGCCGCGCTGTATCTCCAAACGGAACTAAAGCACTAAACCAAGATGTAAGCGCTGCTGATATTCTCCATGGTCTGTTAAATATGGAACGTATGATATTGGGCTGTCAGGGATTCTGTGATTGCCCCTGATTGCTTGCTGCCAAGTCGCAGTTTCCCACTGTCTTTAAGGTTGATGCATGGTGGCAGTTGGCTGCGGGATGCCTCGGGCAGGAATTTTAAATACAACACTTCCTGTCGGTGAGGTCGCGATGACACGCAGCGGGCAGACGCCTCTTCCTCCGGCCGGAGGAAAATCAATTACTGCAAACTCTCCGTTAACGAACCGCAGGATTTAAATACGTGCAACGCAACTGCACGATATCACTGAGAGCTATTAAAGGCCACGTCTTCCCAAATGCAAGACTGAACCACGACACAAAATGGACACGTTAAGCTTCAGGGGAGATTGCGTCAGTGTAAATCCGGAGGATGTGTTTAAGAAGGAACTGCAGATGCTGGAAAATCGATGGTGGACAAAAATGCTGGAGAAACTCAGCGGGTGCAGCAGCATCTATGGAGCGAAGGAAATAGGCAACGTTTCGGGACGAAACCCAAAGGGTTTCGGCCCAAAACGTTGCCTATTTCCTATACCTTGAAGGTTTTCGACCCGAAACCTTGCCTATCTCCTTCGCTCCATAGATGCTGCTGCACCCGCTGAGTTTCTCCAGCATTTTTGTCTACCTTAAATCCAGGTGATGTTAGCCGTCCCTTGTCTTGGGCTCCCAACGATTGTTGTGCAGGCTTCCTTCCCTCTTGGGTTACTCGGCTCAATGGAATCTGAATTAATGTGGATTTCTCTGCCACACGAGGCAGCAGAAGCCAATTCACTAGGTGTTTTCACGAGGGAGGTTGAATAGTACAAAGTGAATTTACAAAAAACGTCGAATAGGTCAGGGGGACACATTATTGACAAGGATGCTGAATACAAGATTCCACAGTCAGCTCAATAAACAATAGGTGCAGGAGTAGGCCATTCGGCCCTTCGAGCCAGCACCGCCATTCAATGTGATCACGGCTGATCATCCCCAATCAGTACCCCGTTCCTGCCTTTTTCCCATATCCCCTGACTCCGCTATTTTTAAGAGCCCTATCTTGCTCTCTCTTGAAAGCATCCAGAGAACCAGCCTCCACCGCCCTCTGAGGCAGAGAATTCCACAGACTCACAACTCTCTGTGAGAAAAAGTGTTTCCTCGTCTCCGTTCTAAATGGCCGACCCCTTATTCTTAAACTGTGGCCCCTGGTTCTGGACTCCCCCAACATCGGGAACATGTTTACTGCCTCTAGCGTGTCCAAACCCTTAATAATCTTAAATGTTTCAATAAGATCCCCTCTCATCCCTAAGCTCGTAGGGCTAATGGAATCAGGGGGTATGGGGAGAAGGCAGGAACGGGGAACTGATTGTGGATGATCAGCCATGATCATATTGAATGGCGGTGCTGGCTCGAAGGGCTGAATGGCCTACTCCTGCACCTTTTTTCTATGTTTCTATAAACTGTACAAATGTGGAACACTTAATGCCAAGAGGAAACAGAATCAAGATCTCAGGCGGTGTGGAAAATGGAGACACAAGGAGAAAATATCCCAGACTCACAAATATGGAAAATATTACGGTATTAGGAAAGGCAAATGCAATGCTAGGATTTATTTTGAGAGGACCAGTATAAGGTGCCGTTCTGACCGCATGTGCAGTATTGTGAGTAATATTGGGGTCCCGTATCTGAGGAAGGAAGTGCTGGCCCTTCAGAGGGTCCAGGGGAGGTTTACGAGAACGATCCCAGGAACGAGTGGGTTAACGTACGATGAGCGTTTGTCGGCACTGGGCCTGTACTCGCTGGAGTTTAGAAGAATGAGGGGGGACCTCATTGAAGCTTACTGAATAGTGAAAGGCCTGGACAGAGTGGATGTGGAGAGGATGTTTCCACTAGTGGGAGAGTCTATAACTAGAGGTCACAGCCTTAGAATTAAAGGATGTTCCTTTAGAAAGGAGATGAGGAGAAATTTATTTAGTCAGAGGGTGGTGAATCTGTGGAACTCATTGCCACAGAAGGCTGTGGAGGCCAAGTCAATGGATATTTTTAAGGCAGAGATAGATAGATTCTTGATTAGTGCGGGTGTCAGGGGTTATGGGGAGAAGGCAGGGGAATGGGGTTAGGAGGGAGAGATAGATCAGCCATGATTGAATGGCGGAGTGGACCTGACGGGCCGAGTGGCCTAGTTCTGCTCCTATCCCTCATGAACATTTAGGGTCACCATTATGTTGCAGCTTCATAGATTCGTGGATCTATGTCAAAGGTTACATTATTAGCATCAATAACTACCAAAAGACAAAATTACATTCATAATTCTCTCCATAATATAACACACAGTGGATATTTTAGTAAGAAAACTGTCAGAAAGTAGAAAATGCGATGGGACTGAACCATAGCTGCACAAGACCTGATTATTTTTTAATACTTTAGCAGCAGTTGTGATATTTTGAACACGAGCACTATTTATTTCTTCATCCTGTGCATCACTATACTTTGATAAAAAGGACTGGACACACAGATTCCTCTTGCAGTATAAACAATATATATATAAACAGGGGACATATACCTGAGATGGGATCTTATAGAAACATGTCAAATTCTTAAGGGATTGGACAGGCTAGATGCAGGAAGAATTTTCCCGACGTTGGGGGAGTCCAGAACCAGGGATCACAATTTAAGGACATTAGGACTGAGATGAGGGAAAAACCTTTTCACCCAGAGAGTTTGTGAATCTGTGGAATTCTCGGCCACAGAAGGCAGTGGAGGCCAATTCACTGGATGTTTTCAAGAGAGAGTTAGATTCAAGGGCCTGTCGCACGGTACGAGGTAATTCAAGAGCTCTCCCGAGTTTAAAAAAAAGTCAAACTCGTGGTAAGCACGTAGAATGTACGTAGCGGGTACGTCGGAGCTCGGGGACGTCTCTTAGCGGCTCGTAACGCTAACGGCAGGTACTCGGGGAAACACGATAAGCTCGTGAAGATAAAGACTTGAGAAGATTTTTCAACATGTTGAAAAATTCCCATGAGAGCCCCGAGTACTTAGGAGCGGCAATTATCGTAAATCTCCGAGTTCGAATCAGGGGACACTCGGGAGAACTCTTGAATTAGCTCGTAGTGGGACAGCCCCTTTAGCTCTCAGGACTAACGGAATCAAGGGATATGGGGATGAAAGCAGAAGCGGGATACTGATTTTGGATGATCAGCCATGATCATATTGGATGACGGTGCTGGCTAGAAGGGCCGAATGGCCTCCTCCTGCACCTATTGTCCATGTTTTTAACTTAAATCTGAGATATGCACGGGATTGAAACAGATATTATTGACACCAAAATCCCTACATTTCATTTATATGTCAGCTGTTAGGAGAGTATAATTTTCAGGCAGTTTATTGGTTCACTCAAACATTCGTCATATTCTTGCACTGTTGGGTGAATTACATTTTACATATAATCTGTGCTTTTCCCCTAAATTAACCTTGGAAACTCCGCATGTGTTAGATAAAGTAGACACTAATTTATTGCATCAAATGAGTCGATGTCTCAGGTTAACAAAAGGATAACAATGTCACTTACAAATGAGGACAAGTAAACAGTTCTGTCCAAGCATATTGCTTCGCAGAGCCTACCAACAGAAATACTTGTCGGAACTGAATTTCTTGCTGCAGCCGACCGCTGTTCTTTGTCAAATATGGAAAACCATAACATTCCAAATTATTTGTTTAAGAAGGAACTGCAGGTGCTGGAAAATCGAAGGTAGACAAAAGTGCTGGAGGAACTCAGCGGGTGAGGAAGCATCTATGGAGCGAAGGAATAGGTGATGTTTCGGGTCGAGACCCTTCTTCAGACAGAGAGTCAGGGGAACGAGAGATGTGCAGAGAGAGAGAGAGATATGGAACAAATGAATGAAGGATATGCAATAAAGCAGCAATGATAAAGGAAACAGGCCATTGTTAAGTGTGGGTGAGGTGAAAATGAGTTGCAGGCAATGAGGCCCAACAAGACCACTGTGAGGCTGGATGGGGGCGGGATGGAGAGAGGGGGGATGTGCGGGTTAGTTGTAGATCACGCTGATTTATTTTTCAATTAAAATAAACCCCACAAGTTTGACATTTCCAGTTTCAAATGGTGCAATTGTTTTAAAGAAGGTGACTTGAATTTCTCTCCCCCATTCATCCTGTTCCATGCTGTCCTCACTAAGGTAAGCGATCATAATGATAACGTACGAGCATTGTTCATGTCACACCAAACTGCCACAATATTCTGATCAAAAGGATTTCAACAAGGGGGAAAGATTAAAATAATAAGGACTAATTAAAAATGCAACGAAGATCTTGTAAACGCTGGACATTAGCGAGCTAACGCTGGGCACACACACAGGAAGGCTTGCTCGGTAGCACGCACTATATACAGGCACAGTTCTCACGCAAGAATAAATACTGCCACTTACGTCAAAAATAAAAGCCTCCGAAATCTTGAAGGTATCCGAGTAAAATAAAGCTTTAAAAAAAGTAGATTCTTAAAGTGCATTTCTGATGCAATTAGTCACTGGGTGCAAAATCTTGGAATCTACCTTTTTTGTAAAACATTTTGAATGTTATCGAAAAATTCCCTGAGCCTCATGATGCCAATAGGTAGTGGCACAGATACTCTTCTGTTGTGGGGGGGGGGGGGGGGGGAGGAGGAGGGGAGGGGGGAGAGAGGAGGAGGAGAGGGAGAGGAGGAGGGGGAAGGGAGAGGACAGGAGAGAAGATGAGAGGAGAAGGGGGAGGAGAGGAGAGAGGAGGAGAGGAGGAGGGGAGAGGAGAAGGGGAGAGAGGAGAGAGAGGAGGCGGGGAGAGGGGAAGGGGAGAGGAGAGGAGGAGGGGAGGAAGTTCCAGGAAGGGGAGAGAGGAGGGGAGAGGAGGAGGGGAGAGGAGGAGGGAGAGGAGGAGAGGAGAGAGGGGAGAGGAGAGAGAAGAGGAGGGGGAGAGGAGGGGGGAGAGAGGAGGGGTAAGAGGGGAGGGGAGAGAGGAGGGGAGAGGAGGAGGGGAGAGGAGGAGAGGAGAGGAGGAGGTAGGAGGAGGAGAGGAGAGGAGAAGTGGAGAGGAGAGGGAGAGGAGGAGGGGGAGAGGGGAAGGGGAGGGGGAAGGGGAGAGGAGGTGGAGAGGAGGAGGGGAGAGGAGGAAGGAGGAGAGGGAGAGGAGGAGGAGAGGAGGAGAGGAGAGGGGAGGGGAGGAAGGGAGAGGTAGAGGAGAGAGTGGAGAGGAGGAGAGGAGAGGAGGAGGGGAGAGGAGGAGGGTAGAGGAGGAGAGGAGAGGAGAAGTGGAGAGGAGAGTGGAGAGGGAGAGGAGGAGGAGGAGGAGAGGGAGAATGGGGAGGGGGAAGGGGAGAGGAGGAGAGAGGAGGAGGGGAGAGGAGGGGTGATGTTGACTACTTGGTGTCCTCCTTCTTGGAGTTTGGTTGGGTTGTGGAGGACCCGTAAGTCAGGAGTGTCTGGGTGCTTTTGTGTGACACAGTCTGTGTGCTGTTATTCCTCATGATTTTCCTGCGATCCGGCGGCTTGCCTTTGGCCGGGCCCGCGGGCGTGTGGCAGTGGTGAGGTGGGTTGGGCGCGGAGGCCGGTGTGTGGGCACTGTCCCTGCCGCTGCCCTCCCCGGCGCTGACGTTGGCGTTGGCGTTGGTGGCAGCGACGGAGGTTGCGGAGGTGGCGTTGGTGGCGGTGCTTGTGGCGACCGCACTAACACTCTGCGCCTCCTCCTCCTCGTCATCACAGCACAGTGCGTGGTACAGCACCTTGTCGCTGAAGCGGACCCTCTCCCTGGTGCCAGAGCTCCTGGCCAGGGCTTTGGGGCAGGGGCCACCACCTATAGTCTCCTCACTGGATGAGTCGGGCCCATTGGGAAGTAAACCTCCATTCATCAACCTGTAGTCCGGCTCGGTCGGAGTGGACGGGAGTTCCTTGTCATCTCCTCCTGGGTCAACTTTGGCCGTATCCGGAGGCAGTTCCAGGAAGGAGCAAAACTCCCAGCTGTCGGAGAGGATGTCCGGGGTGAAGAAGCCCAGTTGGCCGTAGTCTGACAACGCTCCGCATTGCTCGTTGTTCCTGACCGTGTCACTGCTGGACGTACTGCTGGTCGTGGCGATTGTCCAGTCGTCCGGCTCAAGCTCAAAGTCAAAGTCACAGGTCAGCTTGTCGATCTGCTTCACCACCTGCAGACAAGGGCAAGGCAGTTACATTAGAAGGGGGTCTCCACCCGAAACCTCGCCCATTCCTTCTCTCCAGAGATGCCACCTGTCCCGCTGAGTTACTCCAGCACTCTGCGAAACGTCACCTACCCATGTTCTCCAGAGATAGACAATAGACAATAGGTGCAGGAGTAGGCCATTCGGCCCTTCGAGCCAGCACCACCATTCAACGTGATCGTGGCTGATCATCCCCAATCAGTACCCCGTTCCTGCCTTCTCCCCATATCCCCTGACTCCGCTATCTTTAAGAGCCCTATCTAGCTCTCTCTTGAAAGCATCCAGAGAACCGGCCTCCACCGCCCTCTGAGGCAGAGAATTCCACAGACTCGCCACTCTCTG